>JADRCD010210739.1:36750-55268 GCA_019843815.1 Montemys delectorum
AAGGAAGGAAGGAAGGAAGGAAGGAAGGAAGGAAGGAAGGAAGGAAGGAAGGAAAGTTCCACTATCATAGTCTACTCTGTAAAAAGCAAACTACAAAATTTACAGTGGATACTTAAAAGTGTAGATTGTACTAAAACTAAATATATTTCATTTTCCTTAATAAACATACCTATAATTATAAAGACTATTTTCTAAATAAGTTAAAATAATATTAATAATGACTAGTGGTAAAGTAATTATATTAATATAATAATATAATACAAATGGATGAAAATGAACTATAGTGATTCAACTGAAAATATTTGCAATAAAATCTAGGACACTGCCAAAGAAATAAGCTAAGTGAAAAGAATGGTTCTTTTAAATTATCAGTAAGGAAAAGCAATGAGAGAAGATTTAGAATAAATCCTAAAACTGGGATGTTCATTGACAGTGAAAATATATAAATAAAATAAGCAGATTTTTTTAAATGTAGAAATTATCAAAATCCTCTCAAGGAGACGGGACAAAGTGCGAACTCATAACAATGAAAAATATGGACAAACTAATCATCAGTAGTTATCCAGAGAAAACATTATACATAGACCATCCCACTGGTGAAATTGCAAAGAACAGGAGGCATAAATAATCACAGTTTTTTCTACATATTTGATAAAATAGAAACAATGTAATTACAAATGTGTTTCATGAAACATGTACTACCAATTTTTTTATTTAAAATGTTTTCATACAATACACTTTGTTCATATTGTTTTATTCATTTTTTATTCTTCTCTCATATATTACATTACAAACACAGTTTCTCTTCCCTCCACTCCTAGTTCTTTTCCCTCACATTACTTCCCCCCCATCTACTCCTTCTCCTCTATTTCTCTTCAGAAAGAAACAGGACTTGAATGTATATGAACATGCCATAACAAGTTACAATAAGACTAGATACATACTCTCATGTCAAGATTGGATTAGATAACTTTTAGAGGAAAAGGGTCTCAGTCTCCAATCTTTCTTTTACTCCCTACCCCTCAATTCCCCCCTCTCTTTCTTTCTCTCTCTCCCTCAAACAAAATCAAAGCAGAAAAATTAAAATCAAAACTAAAAATAAATCAAAAATAAAAACGTAAAATAAACAAAGCAATAATCAATAAAATACATTCTAGCCAAATCCAAGAGTACATCAAAAGATCATTCACCATGAGCTTTACCTCAGATATGAAGGTATATCTCAATGTATGAAAATCAGTAGATGTAATGCACCATATAAAGAAACTGAAAAATAAAAGCCACATGATCATATCATGAGTTTCAGAAAAGGCCTTTGACAAAATCCAAGACACCTTCATGATAAAAGTCCTGGAGAGATTATAGATAGAAGAGTCATACCTAAACACAACAAAAGAAATTTACAGAACTCCTAGATACAACATCAAATTAAGTGGAGAAAAACTGAAAGTGATTCTACTAAAATCAGAAGTGACAAGGTTATATACCCTCTCAATGTCTATAAATATAGTTCTCCAAATAGAAGCTAGAACATTAAGACAACTGAAGGAGAGCAATAGGATATAAAATGGAGAGGAAGAAGTCACAGTACCTTTATTTCCAGATGACATGATAGTATAAATAAGTGACCCTAAAATTTTCTTCAGTGTACACCTACAGTTGATAAACACTTTCAGCAAAGCAGCTGGATACAAAATTAACTCACACACACACAAAAAAATCAGTCATCCTCCTAAACATAAAGGAAAAATAAACTGAGAATGAAATCAGGGAAGCAACACCTTTCACAAAAGCCTCAATTAATATAAAACACCTTGTGGTAACTCTAAGCAAGCAAATAAAACACTTGTTCAATAAATATGTCAAATCCATTAAATCTTTGAAGAAAATATGAGAAGATAGATGCTCATGGATTGATTGGAGTAGCATAGTAAAAATGACCATTCTTCTAAAAATAATCTGCAGTTTGAATGCTATCCTCATCAAAGTTCCAACACAATTCTCAGATTTTGAAAGAGCAAGTTTGAACTTTATATGGTAAAACAAAACAAAAGAAAACAAAACAAAACAGCTAAAAATAACTTCAACAATAAAAGAATTCCCAGAAGTCTCACTACTCCAGATTTCAAGTTCTACAGAGCTATATTAATAAAAATAAAATGTTATCAGCATAAAAACAGACATGTAGATCAATGAAATTGAATTGAAGTTTCACAGAAAATTCCACATATGCATGGACACTTAAAGAAGCCAGAAATATACACTGGATAAAAAGACAGCAATTTCAATGAGTAGTGCTGCTCAAACTAGATCTCCTTATATAGAATAATAAATCTAGATCCATACTAATCACCCTGTACAAAACTTAAGTCCAATTGCATCAAAGACCTGAACATAAGACCTGCAACACTGAACCTGATAGAAGATAAAGTGGAGAATAGCTTTGAGTGCATTTGTATTAGGCTTCTCTAGAGTCACAGAACTTATTGGTAGTCTCTATAAAGTAACAGACTTTGTTGATGACTTACAGTCTATAGTCTTACTCCTCACAATGATCAGCAGCAGATGTTAATGGAAGTCCCAGGATCTAGCAGTTGCTCAATCCCACAATGTCCTTATGTAGGTCTCCAGCCGAAGGTATGGCCCGGATTAAAGGTGTGTATCACCATACCTGGATCTGGGACTTACTGTGTCCCAGTGTGTAGCTATGACAAACAATTGTCTCTCTAAATTGACTGTGATTCACCAAAGCTGATACCAATATCCATGGAACTCATTGAAAGTGGAGAAGTAAGCTCATGCCTACATGGAGCCTTCCATCCTACATTCTAGTGTCTTTCATGCAGAAGATACTCAACGGGCCTTCACAATAGAAAATTCAACACCAACATAGCCTTAAGCCCTTTGATCTATAATCTGTCCTGCCTGTCCATATGCTAGAACAATAGTGGCACAGAAATTATGAGAGTAGCCAAACAGTGTCTGATTTGACTTAAGACCCACTCCAGGAGAACAAGCCCATGCCCAACATAGCTTGGGTAACCAAGAACCAGAAAGTAGACCAGAGACCTAGGGTAAAACCAAACATCATTAATCTATAAAAGTGTATCAATAAAGTGACTCCTACTGATATTCTGTTATACTCATAAATCAGTACCTTATCCAGTCATCATCAGAGAGGCTTCTTCCTGCAGGAGATGGGAATGGATACAGAGACCTACAGCCATATATTATGTAGGGAGAGAATCTAAGTGGAATTTTCCATCAAATTCCTCCCCTCAGAATTCAGGAAGTGCCTTTGAAAGAGCAGGCACATAACTTATAAGGACCAGGGGGGATGGAGGACAACAGGAGATCAAGACCTCTGAATCAACAAAGCAAGGTTCATATGAGCTAACAGAGACTGAATCAGAAAGTGCAGGGCCTACACAGGTCTACATCAGGTCTTCTGAATATATGTTATAGTTATTAGTTTAGTATTTTTATGGTACTCCTGACTATAAGAGCAAGTGGTTGGTGATTCTTGTGCCTATTTTTTAGGGTTCATTTCCTGTTGTGAATATAATATTTTTAAATGGGCAAAATTAGTGGGAACAACAAAACCTATCTCACACTTATTACTGAAAATTTTCCAAAATGAAACAATACTTGTAGTATGGAACTTTACCAATAAGCAAATGACTAACAGCAGAACAAACCAGAATGTCATGGTATGGCAGACAGAGCAGTAAGAACACATATTGAAGTTTGTATAATACAGATACTTATACACAAAATGGGTGGATACCCATTAATACAAAGTGTCAGGAACCATCTAGGTCAGGCTAGGGCAAACAGCTGGCCTCTAGGAGGTGGCTCACCTTTTTGCATGGACTAAGATGGGTGAGCTCTGAGAGGTAACATCCCAAAGAGACTTTAATCAGGATTGCTTCTTGCAGCACTAATATGCCTTTGTGCCATCACAATCACACAGTCTAACAATTCCTGAAAATTAGCCCACCTTATTGAGCAGCTTTTCTACAGATCAACATGAAGATCTACTTCCATGAATTAATGCTGTTTAGATGAATAATGATTAATAGATCCTGATCTGATTCAAATAACCTTAGGAAGAAAGTTTAAAGAGATGATTTTAGTTGTTTGCTAATGTAGTAAAGTTAAAATCAAGAATGGAATGTGCCCACTCCTCATAATAGTTCATAAAGGCTGAATAATAAAAATAGTATTCTTTCATATTACCCTATATGGAGATATAAGCTTCTGACAAATTTATGCTTAAGGAAAAGCACTCAGTTCCAAGTATGAAGCCACAAGTATACAATGTGATAAGACAAGGCCATCTGAAATTTCTGCTTTGAACTTGTAATGAGCGTATAAAATGGAACACTACTTTGAGCTTAATATCAACATCCTCTTGTAATTTCCATTTTGTGTAAAAGTTCATCTATGAGGTAATTTTCTAAGAATGTTTGTCTATAAAAATCAAAATGGGAAAAGAAATTCAGATGATGGATTGTCCTAGGAAACTCTGGCCCATCTATCTATCCATCCATCCATCCATCCACCTATCCATCCATCCATCCAAATGTGTATTTCTGTTAGGTACATGGGTATGTATGTAAGCATGTATAAACGTTTGTGAAGTTGGTTGAGAAAGATGGATGGGCCTGACCAGAGTGTGGGTATATGAATATATATGTGCATATGCATACTTGTCTGAATAAAGGATTTTAATTCTTTTCTTTTCCTTCCTCTCTGGTTCCTAAAGAGTTAACCAGCATTGTTAATGACAGGCTTCTAGCTGCCTGGCCAGAGAAGGAAGTGCTAGCAATAAATCCTTTACCTAATTCCATAAGGTGATAATTTGCCTGAAGCCATAGGCTTCTGGCCCCAGAATAAAGAAGAATCATGAAAAGTAAATATTAATACTAAGAAAATTTACATTCTCAAAACCATTTTGCCCCCACTGGCATTCCACACCTTCAGTAGCCGTCCAGAGAGGACCCAGCCCTGGTAAACTCCCAACAAAGAATTATGCTAATATACATATCTTTGCTCTGTCATTTGAAAGGAACTAGCACCAGATAAATTTTTGAGATGATTAGGTCAAAGACTTGGGAAAAAAGCATAAAAGTTGTGCCTGAAATATCTTGTGATATCATAAAATCAGAAAGTGATAAAGACACTGAACAGGATGGGGATAGAGGTGTGACTCAGCAGTTAGGAGCTCTTCCTGCTATTCCAGAGGGCCTGAGCTGAGTTCCACACCCATGTTACATCTGGTGACACAAACACCAGTGTATCTGGCATCTACAGAAATTACAGAAGTTAGCACAGGTGCACACATTCCCTCGCAAACGTTCATGCATACCTACATTTAAAAATAAGAGCAGAAGCTTTGAAAAAGAAGTGGAATTGAAGTCAGGAAAAGGAACTCCCAATACTGAAAACTGAAACAACAATCCAAAGTATAAAATTACAAACCCAAGTGGAAAATAAAAGTTTATGAGCTTGTACAGGTATTTCTAAATTACTGAAGATTAATAAATGGAACAGTATCAAATCTCTCAGGCTAAAGTCTAAATAAGTTATGTAGATTTAATATGCTATAGGAGGTAAAACAATCACTCACAGTCATGAGCTGTAGACTGCACAATTAACCTTGCTGAAAAACTCAGTATGAAAAGAGACCAAAGAATGTCACTTACAGTAGAGAAACCCGATAAAAATGATTTCAGTTGGTAATGAAGGCCAGCTTCGGCATTCATAAATCATGGTGCTACAAACATGACCATGACATTATGTGATGAAACTGGCACTATCCCTTCATGTTCTTCCTCCTCAAAAGTTTTAAACATAGTCTAATTAGCATGCTCTTCCAAGGGAGAGGTAGCCCATAATAAACTAACCATTACTCCTTAAATAGTCAAGATCATCCAAAACAAGGAGGAATCTGAGCTGATTTAGCCAAGAAACCATGAAATGTGCTAACAACTCTTTTTAAGAACACAAAGTCAAGACCAAGACAAGTTGATAAACATGCACTTTAGTTAATAGCAACACATCAATATTGGTTACATACTTGTCACAAGTGCACCCACAACAATAAAAGTAATTAATGGGAAGTGGAGTTCTAGAGATTTATATGAAATTACTCTGCAGTAAATGCTCCATGTTTGTATTCTAATACTACTTATTAAAAGTTGTTATCTCACGAGTCAGGAGATATGACTTAACTGCTAAGTGTGCTTGCTGCTCTGGTTGAGGTCCCAGGTTCAGTTGTCAGTACTCACATCATGGTTCATAACCATGTATAACTCCAGTTCCAGGTTAAGCAACATCCTCATTTGGGCTTTGCAGGGACCAGGCACACACTTGGTACACAGAGATATCCTCTTGACTGACCCACTAACTAATAAAGGAATTATAAATGGAATAAGATATGCAGTGCTACATGATTGCTGTGCTAATGAGAAACAGTGTTCAATTTGTCAAATGAGTGAATGAGGGAATAGCAATCTCTGTTTAAGAAGATTAAACACGAATATTTCAAATGATAAACTCATAATTCACAAATAATTCTGAAAAACTGTGTCAATAATGAAGCACAATACAGCCCATACTCTTCCCTAATGAATACTTAAATTGATTCCTCAGCCAAACTAGCTTTGTACTTCCCAGGCTTTAAAGCAAACAAAAAATAGAATAGAAAAGCAAGCAAACAAATATCTTTACTTATTGATTCTATTATGGGCTAGTAATTCAGCAGGTAAATTAAAAGAACCTCTGATATTATAACAGTTCTGCTGTGTCTATCAATCACTGAATCTATTTTCTTCACTTGGAAGAAAACTGACCACCTCAGCCACCCCATAGTTTGGAAAGTTATGGGTAAAAGCAGATATCAGTTAGTTCTAAGACCATTCTGCTCAGAACACCGTGTAACTTCCCAATATCAGGAAAAATAAATAAACACAATAAATTCTATTAAATCCGCCATTTCCTAGGTTATTATTTTAACTTAGTACCAGAGCACTTACCTAACATCCTCAAGGCTCTGGGTTTAAACTCAGCATGGAAAAAAAAAGTCTTCTACACTATTGATAACTAAGTAGTTCTGTATGTATGTGTTTGTGAGGAATTGGTGGTGTCAATCTCAGTGAAAGCTTTGAAGATTTATCCATCTTCAGGTTTGTGTACCTGTTAAACAGAAGTGAATATTCTGTAGTTTATCTTTTTTCTGTCAACACAATGTTACCCTGTAATTCAAAACAATGATCAAGAACCTAAGATTAGGATTTAAGTATATATTCTTACCAAAATGGGACATACCAGCACTATAAATATAATAATGTTCTCCTCTAATTTAACTCAACAATAGGGCGAAGGGTAAGAAGTAAGCATTGGAAATTATAAAGGTAGCTGGTCAAATAAGACAGAAAAACAACTGTGAAGAACCTTTGAAAGTTCATAGTCTTTAAATTTACTTCATGCTATGGAAAAATAGGGTGTGGTGGTCCATGACTCTAACTCAAAGTTATTGAGGTATCTGGATCTCAGGTTCAAGGCCAGCTTGGGCAAAAGAAGAAAACATTGTCTCATTATTTAGATGAATAGGCAGATATGCAGACAGACAGATGACAAATTATTGATAATAGGTGGTAGATAGGTTAGATATATTATACATGGAAAAATGGAGATATGTATAAAAATATGATAGCTAGTCAGATAGATAGATGCACAAATAATGGAAATACTGTCATCGGAATGACCTAAATATCCTAAGACAAAATAATGTAGAATGATATCCATATTTATATGGATATTATATAATATATATATATATATATAATATATAATATGTGTATGTGTGTGTATGTGTGAAAAAGAGCCAACAGTTAGGAAAAATCTCTTCTCAAATCTGGAAATTCTTCAAAACCAAACATCCTTGTGTTAAAAATTTCAGATTTATTGTGTGACATTAGCAGCTGAGATTGAATATTATTTTTGTCATTAAACTAGAATAAAATCAAGTAACATAGACACTTATGGATAAAGGCAATTCTCTCTGTGAACATTTCAGAACACATAGAAACATTCAGTACTACTAATAACTTTATTTACATTACAGAGCACTAGAGACAAAGTTACTAAATTAACTTTAAAAACACAGACAAATACGTTTTATTTTTGCTCTGTGTATTGAAGAAGAGTTCCATGGTGCATCAACTTACTATCTGGAGATATCTGAGTGGACTAAGAGAAAATGTTTCTTGCACAAGCTTCCATAGACCCATTGGCCATGTACTACATTTGCAGAACACCTATGCAACTGAAGTTTCTCAGGATATTTCACAATACAATTAATTTACAGCTTAGGCAATTAAGACTCTGTCATGTTAAACAAATGAGATGAAGCTGAGAGCTGAATGCTGAGATCATGTTCCCCTTCAAATCCCAACACAGAAAGTAAGTTACATGTTCCCAGTCATAGCAATTACCATGCAGACAGATATCATCCTAATTATTAGGTATTTCGTGTTGAGGTTTGGGATGATGTGATTTGTAACTGAATGTCTCAGCTAGCTTTCTGTAGACGTGTGTCTAAGTATCATAGCTACTTGACTGCACAGCATTCTAGGTTGGATGTAATGACTTGAATTATGTTTTCAGAATGCTTCCCATCATCTCTAGAGAGGAATTATATTTTTGAAAACAGATCAGTGTGGTCTAATTTCTCCCACCTGTGAGTGATTATTTAGAAAATGCTATTTATTCTTGTTAAAGCATAGATCATTTTTTGAACTGTGTCATTGGATGATTGCTGTTTTACCATGTAACATAAGATGCTTATCGTTGGAGTTAATAGTAATCAACATACAATATATATCATGAGTAATTTCATATTTCTTTTCCTCAGGATATTTGTTGACAATTTGCTTTAAATGGCTAGGAATGTACAGTAGCTGGAAAAGTGCTTTACAAAGCATTCAAAAATCCCTGAGTTTAATCATCAGGAATACAAACATTGGTCATCATGGCCCGCACCTGCAGACCCAGCATATGAGAGATGGAGGGACAGGGAACAAGAGTCAGAGGCTAGCTCAGGCTACATTGAGAACTTTCCTACCCTTGAACACACAAAACCCAATTTGCTGCTTAGTAAAATATTTATGTAAGAGGGAAATTGATACAAGGGATAGACCTACACATGCAAAAGGTTATAAAAATGAGTGTTGAAGTCAAAATTGCTGAGGCATAGTTGTAAATCCTAGACCATCAGCTAATATGAGGTATGCCATGATACGACTCTACACTGGACTGTATTAACTTTCAGAATTATCAACAAAACAATATAATTTCTAGCCATGAAATGACAAGACCTGACATATCACTATGTTGGAAATAAAAAATTTAATTAAGTGTGAAGAAAAGTCTAAATTTATAAGTTTAGGAATTAGCATCAAAAAACATCCAAGAGAGAGGGAGGGAATAAATGTTTGAGGACTTTGACAGCCATGTTTTTTTGAGGTAATTCTTATATAATTTTTAAAAGTTAACTTGAGAACGTAATCATGGTTGAAAGTTATTAAGTACTTTATTTCAAGCTTTTTATGTTTTTTCTTTTTGCTTGGTTTGGTTTTTTAGTGTGTCTACTGAGAGTCCCCTCAAATGTTTCTCTCTTTATTACCAGTTGCCATTTCCCCTTATAACTTTCAAATATACTTTGACTGTACCCTGTATATTAACTGTAGGAAAACATAGAAAGGTTTTATTAGGTCATTTCTACTTGTTTTTTAAAAGGTATTTTTTATGTACATGCATGGGGCTCTATGAGTTGATTTTTACCACATTCATGCAGGTGCCCATGGAGATCAGAGAGTGTCACATCTCCTAGACATGGAGTTACAAGATGTTATAAGTTAATTGAAGAAAGAATGCCTCTATAAGAGCAGCAACGACTGAGCCATCGCATTATCCATGAATGCCCATATTTCTTTGAAGACTTCAAAGATTTCTAATTACAGTTTGGGGGTTTCTCCTGCATTCATTTGTATATAAGCTTCGTTCTATACCCCAAGGATTCTTTGCCACAATATTATCATATCCCAGAATTCTTACAAACTGGTATATATACTTTTTTTTCCATTTACTATTTGAATGTGATCATTATTTGGTCTTTCCATCAATCTCTGAGACACTTCATCTGTTTTTTCTAATCTGTTTATGAAGCTTCCATAATTATTTTATTTCATTTATTGAGTTTTAACTTTTTCTTAATATCAGTGTCCTTGTAGAGTTACTTACTCATGAGGCTGAAGTATTATCCTCCTCAGAAACCCTCATTTCTCATTTTAAATCTACACATTCTGAATACTTTGTCTGGAATTTCAACAATTTTCTTAACTTTGGACTTGACTATTAAAGATTTCTGAGTTTTAAAGGGGTAGAGTACTTTTCTGTTTCATATTTTGGCTTTGTAATTTAGGTTGAGTTGACATTTCTTTAAACTTTATGGGGTGCTGAAGAGCTGGCTCAGTGCTTAAGAGCACTGACTGCTCTTCCACAGGTTCTGAGTTCAATTCCCCACAAGCATATGGTGGCTCACAACCATCTTTAATGGGATCCAATGCCCTCTTCTAGTGTATCTGAAGAGAGTAACATTATACTCACATAAAATAAATAAATAAATCTTTAAAAAATTTATGGGAGTCTTCTTATTAAGTGACCTTGCATTTTATCACTCACAAAAGTAATAACAAAAATAACAACAAAATTCTATCATATATTTTAAAATGAAAAGTAGGAAACAACTCAATCTTTAGTAAGGCTAAAAGCAATAAAATGACTAAAATACTTCGAGTTGAAAGAAGAAGCTGAAAAGTATGATAGCTGACATTAATAAGAAATAAATGAGAAAAGGAAAGTTTCAGAGAGAAGTAAAGAAAAAAGAATGAGTTGTGTTTGTTTTTGTCTTGACAAATGATTTTATTAATTTCACTCCAGTCTTTGACCACTTTTCTAGCCATTACCTACACAGAGACGATTCATGCACAAGTCATATATTATAGTACTTAGTGTATGATAGACTTTAATTTTTTTTCTTGTTTTTGAATAACTGCAACATTCTATCTTGCCTTTTATCCCTCTAAACTCTCCTTTATAAGCCTTTACTTCTTGTTTTCTTTAAAATTCATTATTTTTGTTGTAAGTCTATATATTCATATTTCTAAATATAACTTGACCAGTCTACATGATGTTATTTTTATGTATGTTTTTTCAGAACTGACCACTTTGTATCAGAGAACCAGTTGGCATGATTTTCTCTGGAGAAAACAATTTGGTTTAAGAATTAATAGACAGTGTGGATTGCATCTGTATGAGCAGGTTCCTCATATGTATAGGTGCACGCAACTGTCAGAAAAATTACAGACTGTTGTGATCTGCCTAATGGGAGTATTGAGAACTGGACTCTGGTCGTTTGGAAAAGCAACAAATTCTCTTTGCCAATAAATTACATCTCTAGCACCAGAAGCTAGATTTATTTAAAGAGATTAAAAAAATTATGATATTAAGCCACAATAAAGTGAATGTAGAAAAAATAAAGATAATTTTTAAATGGCTATTATTTCTTCCTTCTGTGGACAAAAACAAAAACAAAAAACAAAACATTCAATCTCTATGCATGTCCTCTGCTGTTTAATGGTGTGGAGAATTTCTTTGAAGTTGAAACCTGTTAGTGACCAGAAATGGCTATTTACAGGTTGAAGTAAATACTGGCTTTCTTAACAGTGTGATAGGGTGATTGTTCATCAATGGTTTTGTTTTAGTTCTGGTTGAGATTTTTGTTTATTTGTTTACTTTTTTTGTTTGTATGTTTGGTTTGGTTTGGTTTTACTTTTTCTTCTTTCTTTTTTTCTCTCTATTTCTCTCTTCTTCCTTCCTTCCTTTCTTTCTTTCTTTCTTTCTTTCTTTCTTTCTTTCTTTCTTTCTTCCTTTGTTTCTGCATATTTGTGTGTCAAAACAACAAACACATGAGCAATCCTCAAACTTTTCCTGACAGCTTGAGTCCAAGCACCCTAAGACATGTAGCCTAGTATAAAAGGCATTGATTGCTCCTGGGTAAGTGTGGCATAGACCATTTTTAAGCAGCCTTAGTCTTCTACCCACTGTTTTTGACTCTGCAATTACAAGTCTGAGGAACAAGGAAATCTTCCTTAAATTGGTGGAGAATAGAATCATAGCCATTCTGTGTCTTGGGCACACAGCTCTCTATCTTAGCACCCTGAATCAGCTTCACTCACACCTGGTTTCTTTCCTTTTGCAAGAGTTTTGGTTGTGGGGTTGGCTACTTGTTTCACCAGTATAAAAGGAGGAGGATTAGAGGTTTTAAAATATAAAATTCTAGCTCCTTCATTGGGGACCCTGTAGTCAGTCCAATGGATGGCTGTGAGCCTCTACTTCTGTATTAATCGGGTACTGTCTGAGCCTCTCAGGAGATAACTTTATCAGGCTCCTGTCAGCCAGCAGCTGCTGGTATCCACAATAGTGTCTGGATTTGATGATTGAATACGAGAAGGATTCCCAGGTAGAGCAGTCTCTGGATTGTCTTTCCTTCAGTCTCTGATCCATAGTTTGTCTCTGCAACTCCTTCCACGGATATTTTGTTCCCCCTTTCAAGAAGGAATGAAATATCCACACTTTGGTCTTCCTTCTTCTTGAGTTTCTTAATTTCTACTTTTCCTGGCGAATAAGCTTTGATTTGTAAAATATCACTCGAGATGATTTATATTCTGCACTGCTGTCTGCTTTTGTATAGGATGCGATCTCCTATTTAACCTGTGTTTGCAGAATTACAGTTTATGAACATGTATGTAGTATTCCACAAGCTTTCTTTCTCTGCTTTGGTGTCAGCTCTACTTGGGTACGGTTGAGAATTCTCCCAATGTCTTATCATTTCCTCTAGTTCTCTGTAGTAGGGTTTATTGCATTGTATCTCTATAATACACATCTGCTTTGGTTATGCCTACTGTTCATGGTCACTCTCCCCTGACTTTGCATTTTATCTGAACTAGTACATCTGACTTTATTTTCATATTCATAGGGGCATAAATTCTGCGACATTTCTTTAATTTCCCATTTTCCTTTCTATGTAGTTGCACATAGAAATCATAACATGAAAACACAAGAAATAAAAGCAGACTCAATGAAATAAACTTTATGGAGTAACGCTGGATATTTATATAAAATTAGAATCTTACACTCATTAACACGATATTTATCTGGCTTATTATACAATCTAAAATAATTACTTTTCCAGTAAGTATAAAGAGTTAATAATTATGAGTAGGAAAATAATCTAGTTGATACCAGCAGACAATAAAAATGACCAAGATGCTAGAATTAGTAAACAAAGACTGAATTCTTTCCAAGCACAGAAGTTGTAGTCAAGATCTCAGTAAGCACAGTATATTTAAGGAGATCTCTAGGAGACTTTAAAACAATAAAGGTTACAGAGACAGGCACAGTGGAGACAAGTTCAGGTGCTGGTAGCAAAGCTGCAGTAGATCATCATTAGGCCCAAGTCATCATAAACAAAGGTCAAATTGACACTCACAAAATCACTGCTCACATAGTTGCTTTCAGGGGATGTATCAAGTCCAGTTTCAACAAAAATGGATTTGTTACACGAAAAATGCAATCGATAGAGAAAAGCAACCAAAACTAAAATATGATTAACATGTTAAAATTGTTAGACAGAGAATTTTAATCTGAATTAGAGGTTTTCACTTTGTGCCATTAACAAACAGTGATTTTTGAATCAACATGAATAAAATACAAAGAGATCTAACAGAAAATACACAACTTTAAGAAACTGGTGGGAAGATGCTAAAAATAACCAACAAAAATTCTGGAAATATAATACACTAATGCAAATGAAGAAAACACTGGGGATGTTGGGCTTGGAAGTGGATGGTAGATGCATGAGTCTCGAGAGAGAAGAATGAAAAGGGGCAGCAGAGGAATCATGTCCCAGGTTGAAATGCAAGAGGAAGGGAGTAGAGAGTATATCATAGCATAGACTAATAGCCTAAAACATAAGCTGTGTAATAGCCAGAAGAATGACATGAAAATTGACATAATCCCTAAATACTTTTAAAATTACTGATAGATACTAAACTGTAGCTCACCCAGTTGAAAGAACACCAAGCGAGGCAAAGGAAGACAATCATATTTCCAGGATGAGAGTGAGATGTCATAAATGTATAAGTGAATATGAGACATTCCAAAACACTTCCCAAATGTATGCCCACAAGCATACACACACACACACACACACACACACACACACACGAACACACAATTCCTTCAGAACTTATCTCTTTCTAATATTCACTAATAATAAGAACTGATAATAAAAATAATATTTTCTTTTCTCTGTTTTTGTTTATTTGCACTTGTCCATCCTATCCAGTTTTTGCTTCTCTCTGTGTCTCTATTTGTGCCCTCTCTTTCACACAAATATGGACAATCATGCATCTTCTAGAATACAAACTTGTAAGTACTGGCTTAGCTAATTCAGTAATAAATAACTGAACTCATTTCTGTCTGAGCCACCAATCTTTTCTCATTGCATTATGGACTACTTTTATAAGCCATCATTTATACAGAGTTTATTTAAAAATGATAGGAAACCTATAATTGTACCATCTATATTAAATACTAAGAAAGTTGATTTTATCTTCAGATTATTAATTATACAATAGATAAATATATATGTTTAAATATTGTAACAAATTACCTTCCTTTGAACAAATGCACTATTTGTTAAAATTATGACTATGCATTTTAAAGTTAGCATATTATTTGATAAATGTTTGTCATTTTTCATAAATATTACTTTTCTGAAAACAATTGGCAAGCATATATAAAACCCTGAGTTGGTAACTCATATTTGAATGGTTCCTAAAGTATGACCAACAATTCTGTTTCAAAACTATATAATATATTATATAGTTAATATATATGCTATATTAAATATTATATTATATATAATATTATACATTAATATATTATATATAATATTATATATTTATAGATATTATATTATATATAATATATTTATTATTATATATAATATATAAATTTAATACATTTATTATACAGGGCATGTTAAGTTCTCCTTCAACCCAGAGAATAGTTTGAACTTGTGGTTTTAATGCCAATATACTTCAATTCAGTATTAATGACAGTTTAATAAACACAATCTTGGTATTGTTAAATCACATCAAATAAATTTGAGGAAGTGTACTCTGTAAAACCAGTTCTGTCATGATGAGTTTTATGAAGTATACTTACAGAATTTCACCATCTTTTCAGTTTTCATTTAATATTTTTTCATGTGAAAATAGTTTTTTTTGTATAAGATTAACAATTAGCCTAATTTCTCAGTCAGAATAATTTTATTTATATATGAACCCACTTTTAATTTTTAAAATGAAAATATAATTTTTTCAAACTCAAGTGTTCCCAACTTAAGTATTGTTGGTTTATTTTTTATAAAACTTTTAGGTGTTTTTTGGTGATTTTAAGAGTATAAATTTTATCTCATTTAGGATTTTAGCTTTAAAAATGTTGTTTCTCTAATCATTGTGCAAGTAAAATTGAGATATTGCTTTGATCTAATTTGTTTCATGGGACTTAAATTCCAAGAGTTCATTTGCGTGATTTTTATGGATTTTTAATTCATTTCTTCCACAAACTACTCATAAAATTTTTAGTATTAACATATAACAAGATCACAATCATGACGCCAAATGGTGACTTTAAGAGGCAAGGTCAATAGCTCTTGCCTATAATTCATTCTATTCTCCTACTTTATAATTTCTTAAGAAAATGACCTGAAATGAAACACAGACCTTAAGCATTATTCAATGTTGATGAAATATTACCTATAAATACAAGCAAAGTTTTTCTTTACCATTGATTTATTTATACAGTGGTGAGAGAGGAATAAAGTTGGGGTGGGTAAAGAGAGTTTGTGTGAGATGGGTAGAGAGAAGGGAGAAAAGCAAAGAAATGAGGAGGAGAAAGGTAGAGACATTAGGAGAGGGAGAGAGGAAAGGGGAAAAGAGATGAGAAGAGGGGAAATGAGAAAGTTGGAAAGAAGAAGGGAGGGGTAGTCATGACAATGGTTCACATGGAGTAAAATATTATTTCCACCTATCAGGTTTTAAGTTTTCAATTGGTTAAAACACTACAGAGAAACATAAAATGACAAAAGCAATTCTGGCATTATGGGAACGCATTGCTTTCCTTTGGTTCCTCTCCTTTTATTACAAGACTGAGTCCCATCATTTCTTTCCTTCTATAGTCTGATAGACAGCAAGACAGAGAAACTAATGTGCTGGTGAGAAAGGAAAAACCACAGACACTGAATCTAATATTGTAGTTGGAACACTTCCATTCACTGAAATACTGGTTATCCAAATTGGAATGGATTTCACACTATGGATTTAGAATAATCCAGTGAATATTTACTGGCTAAATTATGACACTGAACTAAATATTTTATATGTATTATCCATTCCCACTTTCCCTGCTAAGATTCTAGTCAATCATGCTAACAATTCCTGTTGGATGATAATACAAAGATTCACAGAAGTTATAAATATATTGACTAATGACTGCATAGCTCGTGAGAAACTTGGGAATCTAATTTTTGTCTTCAATTATTTTGAAAGCAGTTACCTTCTATTTACTCAAATTTTCCTAACTAACTTGAAAGACAGGTTACTCAGTTATCTGTTCTAAGCTTCAGTTTCACATACATAATCAAAGCTATCCTTTGGTACAATTTGAAGGGACGTAGACAATCTCATATCATAAAAATTTTGCTATAGGGGCTGAGAAATAAAATTATTTTTTATCAAATTGTTGAGGAACAGCCTCAAGCGATTTCATAGTTTTGCTTTTATTATGTAATTTCTTTAATTAAGAAATACTTCCCAGTACTAGAAAAATGGCTCAGCGGTTAAGAGCACTGGATTCAATTCCTAATACCTACATGGCACCTCACAACTATCTGCAACTCCAGTTCTAGAAGATCTGACACTCTCACACAGACATATATTCAGTCAAAACACAAATGCATGTGAAATAAAAACAAATTCATCTTTAAAAGGAGCATTTTCTTTTTACAAATATGACAGACTAGTGTTCTTTCCTGGAACTCTATTTCACTGATTTTCATTTAAAAATAATTTGATATTATTGACATATTTTTGATGAATGGTGTCACTATGATTCTGAGAAAGTTTAGAATGGTAGAAGTCATCATGTCTCAAGGGCCATACAAAAAAAAATTATTTATGTATTTTCCAAGAATCATTAATCAGTCAATAGGCATTCATCGGATAAATTTAATTTGGCTAGTTTTCCAAAACATATTGGAAAAAAAAAACTTTTGTAAAAAACAAACTATGATTGTTTTATTTTAAAAGAAATTGATCATATAAGAAGTCTAATTCACAGATGTATGAAATGTTACTTAGGGAAAAAACCCTAAGAGTCAGCAGACATTTTCTGTAATGCTGAGTATAGGGAGGTAACAAAAAAGTCTTTTCATGTAAGGCTGTTTTTCAGTGTCTGGTAAATGGATCTATATTTTATCACTGTGAGGATCACATTAGAAAAGACCTTTGGATTAAAGATAATCCCTTATTGCTCACATTCAGAAGTTATTCTCATATTACTTAGGTCATGTTCTAGAGATGGGAAAAATAACTCAGAAGTGGAATTTCTAAGAAGTGGTGAAATCAAACTTTGTCTTAGACCAGTACAGTAGCCCAGAATAGGAACTTAATGCAAGTTAACTCATGTGTACGCTAGTGTATCTGTCCACTCCTTTTCCTGGTGTTTACTGTCATTTTACAGGCATCAAAGTAAGATTTTAATATTATGGAAAGCAAAGGAATTTTCTTGATGTTCTGTGCTAAAGGTGTAGAGATTTTGCTGGCTTAAAGGCATCCCAACTTGTTACTAAAACACAATTATTTGAATAAATCCAACTACCTAAGGCAAGTTGGGCTTGATTCTAATTACCCATTGTGAACAATTGGATGTTAATTAATCTTATTTTGAATGAGAGTGGTGCAAGTTTTTCATTCATAAGAATCGCTGATTAATTAGGTATGGAGACACTCCAAGCACTCTATTTCTAGGAGTCAGAGAAAGATGAAGGGTATGTCAAATGCTCAATGATTTGCCCACCATCTTATGCAAGTGCACTTTTCTCTGGCTATGAGTTTGGTATATGGGGTATAATTTATTCAGAATAAATTGCCAGCCCCAATCACTATCAGAATATTAGACATGTTGTTGTTGTTTAAATTCCAATCAGAAAGCCCCACCATGCCCAGCACTTTATATCTCTTTAGTAATTTCCCTTAGAGCAATGTTTGAATAATAAAAAGTTTTTTTTTAAAAAAAAAGTAAATCAATCATGACAAAAAAAA
>JADRCD010210740.1:0-77647 GCA_019843815.1 Montemys delectorum
ACAAACAGGTCCGAGGATAGGAAGGAAACTCTGTTAGGCTCTATGAGTATTAAAACAGGTCTGAGGATAGGAAGCAGTTTTTTTTTATAACAGGCTCAAAAACAAACTAAACTTTTTATTTCATTATTCTACAATAGGCAACACAGTTGGCACTGTCCACTTTTAAAATTTATTCTGATTGGTTGTTGTTCACTTGAATCATCCATTTTATTCTTTTACTATTTTCAGTAGAGGGTGGAGGTAAAACCAGTATTTTGAAAGAAAATGAGAAAAAAATAGGATTTTGAGTGTAGGTCTTTGGAAACAGCAAACAATTTTAAATGAAATTATTACTTATGGCATATGAAACTTTATTTAAACAGCTAGTGTTTTTTTTTAGTTCCATTTGTTTTATAATTTTCATAAATTATTCTGCAAAATGCTGCCCAATATTATCCATCTTCCAGAAATATTTGAGTCATACTTTTAAAAATTATACATTTTATTATTATTATTATTATTATCATCATATGTGTATGTTCACAGGTAAAACACACGTGTGTGCATGTATGCAGACACAAACACAAACACTCCCCAGGGACAGCATGTAGACATGAGAGGACAACTTGCAGGAATCAGCCCTCTGCTTCTTCACGTGTTTTGGGGACCCAACAGAGGTCAATAATTGTGATACATGTGCTTATGCCTGCCATCCTTGAATCATTCTTAATTCAAATTTCATTCTAATGTCTTATTTTTTGAGTCTAGAATCAAAGTATTAAAGTGCACTAGAAAAAACTTCCCCTTCTCTACATGGATTTTTGATTGGTATACCATTGTTCTTCTAAAAATGAGTATGGAAACTGTGAATTAAAAAAAAAAAAACAGGATAGTGAAAACTATTCTCAACAATAGAAGAACTTCTGTGGAAATCACCATCCCTGACCTCAAGGTGTACCACAGAGAAATGTGATAAAAACTGCATGGTATTTGTACAGTGACAGGCAGGTAGATCAATGGAATAGAATTGGAGACCCAGAAATGAACTCACTCACCTATGGTCACTTGATTTTTGACCAAGAAGTTAAAACCATCCAGTGGAAAAAAGACAACAAATGGGTCTGGTTCAACTAGTGGTTAGCATGTAGAAGAATGCAAATTGATCCATTCTTATCTCCTGTCTTATCATAAGTCCAAGTGAATCAAGGACCTGCACATAAAACCAGATACACTGAAACTAATGGAAAAGAAAGTATGGAAGAGCTTTGAGCACATGGGCATAGGGGAAAATTTTCCTGAATAGAACATCAATAGCTTATGCTCTAAGATCAAGAATTGATAAATGGGACCTCATAAAATTGCAAAGCTTCTGTAAGGCAAAGGACACTGTCAATAGAAAAAAATAGCAACCAACAGATTGGGAAAAGATCTTTACCAACCCTACATTTGATAGAGGACTAATATCCAATACATACAAAGAACTCAAGAAGATAGACCCCAGAGAACCAAATAACCCTATTAAAAATGAGGTACAGAGCTAACCCAAGAATTCTCAACTGAGGAATACTAAATGCCTGAAAAGTACTTAAAGAAATGTTCAACATCCTTAGTCATCAATGAAATGCAAATCTAAACAACCCTGAGATTCTATCTCACACCAATCAGAATGGCTAGGATCAAAAACTCAGGTGACAGCAGATGCTGGTGAGGTTGTAGAGAAAGAGGAACACTACTTCATTGCTGATGGGATTGCAAGCCCTTACAACCACTCTGGAAATCAGTTTGGCGGTTCCTCAGGATATTGTATTACCAGAGGACCCAGCTATACCACTCCTGGACATATATCCAGAAGATGCCCGAACATGTAATAAGGACCCATGCAACACTATATTCATAGCAGCCTTCCTCATAATAGCCAGAAATTAGAAACAAACCAGATGTCCCTCAACAGGGAATGAATACAGAAAATGTGGTACATCTACACAATGGAGTACTACTCAGCTATTAAAAACAATGAATTCATGAAATTCTTGGGGAAATTTATGGATCTGGAGGATATCATCCTGAGTGAAGTAATCTAATCACAAAAGAGCACACATGGTATGCACTCACTGATAAGTGGATATTAGCCCAGAAGCTTGGAACCCAAGATATAGTTCACAGACCACATGAAGATCAAGAAGAAGGAAAACCACAGTGTAGATACTTCAGTCCTTCTTAGAAGGGGGAACAAAATACCCATGGAAGAAGTTACAGAGACAAAGTGTTGAGTAGAGATTGAAGGAAAGGCCATCCAGAGACTGCCCCACCTGGGGATCCATCCTATATACAGTCACCAAACCCAGACACTATTGTGGACGCCAACAAGTGCTTGCTGACAGGAGCCTGATATAGCTGTCTCCTGAGAGGCTCTGCCAGTGTCTGACAAATACAGAAGTGCATGCTCACAGCCATCCATTGGACTGAGCACAGGGTCCCCAATGGAGGAGCTAGAGAAAGGACCCAAGGAGCTGAAGGGTTTGCAGCTCCATAGGAGGAACAACAATACAAAGCAATGAGTACCCCCAGCACTTCCAGGGACTAAACCACCAACAAAAGAGTACACATGGTGGGAATAATGGCTCCAGCTGCATACGTAGCAGAGGATGGCCTTGTAGGACATCAATGAGAGGAGAGGCCCTTGGTTCTGTGAAGGCTCAATGCCCCAATGTAGGGGAATGTCAGGACAGGGAAGCAGGAGTGAGGGGGATGTGTAGGGATGAGATAGGAGAGTTTTCAGAGGGGAAATAAGGAAAGGGGATAAAATTTTAAATGTAAATAAAGAAAATTATTAAATAAAATAAAGAAAATAAAGAAAATATTAAAAATCTGAGCTATCTAGGATATTGTTAAGTGCCAAAAGGGAATACTGACAGCACACAGAAATTTACAAGACACAGAAACTCTTTTAAAGGATTCTGCCTGCAATGCCAACACTGAGGAGATCAAGGCAGGATTGCCACAGGTTTGAGGCCAGCCTGGTCTGCCTTCCCTTTTTCAGCCTACTGTAAGAACTGAAAGAAATGATAGTTTTGAATATTTAAGTAGTTATATGTTAGAATTAGATCTTTAAATCTGTGGAATTTTACCTTAACTTTGGCCTATCGCTGAAATGCAGAACTCTTGATTTTCTTTTCTGCTAAGCACAAGTCTTAGAAATTGATCATGAATTTTAAATGTCCTGGTTTTTCTTTTTTTTTTAATTAGATGTTTTCTTTATTTACAATATCTCCTTTCCCAGGTTCCCCTCCAAAAGAAAAAAAGAAAAAAAATGAAAATTAAAAAACAAAAACTAAAACAATCCCCTGTTCCTTCCTCCCCCCTTCCCTGCTCATCACCCCACCCTCTCCCACTTCCTGGCCCTGGAATTCCCATACACTGGGGCATAGAACCTTCCCAGGACCAAGGTCCTCTCCTTCCCTTGATGACCAACTTGGCCATCCTCTGCTATACACATGCTGCTGGAGCCATGAGTCCCCTATGTGTACTCTTTGGTTGGAGTTTAGTCTAGGGGAACTCTGAGGGTACTAGTTAGTTCATATTGTTGTTCATGCTAAGGGGCTGCAAACCCTTCAGCTCTCTAGCTCCTTCATTGGGGACCCTGTACTCAGTCCAATGGTTGGCTGTGAGCCTCTACTTCTGTATTAGTCATGTACTGTCAGAGCCTCTTAGGAGACAGCTATCTCAGGTTCCTATCATCCCACACTTGTTGGCATCCACAATAGTGTATAGATTTGATGATTGAATATGGGTAGGATTCCCAGGTGGAGCAGTCTCTGAATTGTCCTTCCTTTAGTCTCTGCTCCAAAGTTAGCCTCTACAATTCCTTCCATGGGTATTTTGTTCTCCCTTTTAAGAAGGAACGAAGTATCCTCATTTTGGGCTTCCTTCTTCTTGAGTTTCTTATGGTTTATGGTTTGTACTTTGTGTATTCTGATCTTCTAGGCTAATATCCACTTATCAGAGAGTGCATACCATGTGTGTTTTTTTGTGACTAGGTTACCTCACTCAGGATGATACTCTCCAGGTCCATCCATTTCCCCAAGAATTTAATAAATTCATTGTTTTTAATAGCTGAGTAGTACTCCACTGTGTAGATGTATCACATTTTCTGTATCCATTCCTCTGTTGAGGGACATCTGGGTTGTTTCCAGTTTCTGGCTATTATAAATAAGGCTGCTATGAACATGGTGGAGCATGTGTCCTTATTACATGATGGAGCGTCTTGTGGGTATATGCCCAGGAGTGGTATGGCTGGGTCCTCTGGTAGAACTATGTCCAATTTCTGGAGGAACCGCCAAACTGATTTCTAGAGTGATTGTACCAGCTTGCAATTCCACCAGCAATGAAGGAGTGTTCCTCTTTCTCCACAACCTCGCCAGCATCTGCTGTCACCTGAGTTTTTTATCCTAGCCATTCTAACAGATGTGAGGTGGAATCTCAGGGTTGTTTTGATTTGCATTTCCCTGATGACTAAGGATGTTGAACATTTCTTTAGGTGCTTCTCAGCCATTCTGAATTCGTCAGTTGAGAATTCTTTGTTTAGCTCTGTACCCCATTTTTAATAGGGTTATTTGTTTCTCTGGAGTCTAACTTCTTGAGTTCTTTGTATATATTGGATATTAGCCCTCTATCAGATATAGGATTGGTAAAGGTCTTTTCCCAATTTGTTGGTTGCCATTTTGTCCCATTGACAGTGTCTTTTGCCTTACAGAAGCTTTGCAATTTTATGAGGTCCCATTTGTCGATTCTTGATCTTAGAACATAAGTTATTGGCGTTCTGTTCAGGAAATTTCCCCCTGTGCCCATGTGCTCAAGACTCTTCCCCACTTTCTTTTCTATCCATTGAGTCTATCTGGTTTTATATGGAGATCCTTGATCCACTTGGACTTGAGCTCTGTACAAGAAGATAAGAATGGATCAATTTGCCTTCTTCCACATGCTAACCACCAGTGGTTTTTCAAATGTTTGCTATTCATGTTAATTTAGAAAATAAGCCCTTGCTCAAGTTCTTGACTTTTGCAGCTAAATATTTTAGGAGATGCATATATTTCTGTAATGTATGATTTCTGTGAATAATTTCTAGAGGTCTCTTCTGCCGTTATTAGTTAGTACACAGTCCCTTTAATGAAAAATAAAATAAAATTGTGTATATGGGCAAGGAAAGAAACAAACAAACAAAAAGAAACATTAATTTTAACTCCCAAGATTTCCCTGAGCCAAGCATTACCATGCTAACTCTTCTGAGGAGAGAGATTGTGTCGTTAGCTGAATCGTTTGAAAAATCCTTATTATTTTGAGAAATGATTCTATTGTTTTCTTAATGCTAAATATTCATAAAAAGTATCTATTCATTCACATTATCCT
The DNA here is from genome assembly GCA_019843815.1 of Montemys delectorum. Classification (NCBI taxonomy): domain Eukaryota; kingdom Metazoa; phylum Chordata; class Mammalia; order Rodentia; family Muridae; genus Montemys; species Montemys delectorum. The sequence goes on from JADRCD010210740.1 coordinate 5,386, forward strand.
TTTCAAGTGATGTAGGTTAAGGAAAAAGTAGGTCAGTGTGATGAGAAATGAGCTTTTTCTTTATCAAATGGTTAATTTTGTAGTCTTTACAAGAGCAAAGATCAGCCCAGCAAATAAGGTACTTGTAATAATGAAAATCCTCCACACAGAAAAATGGTCTTTTTGTTTTTAATTTAAAATTGATTAATTAAACTTTATTGTGCACACACTGCATAAAAACATTTCAAGGACACAGGTTTTTTTCATTATACAACCAGTGAAGGTCCAGATTTCATGGAGTGATTTACGTTGGATGAAAAAATGTTCACAAGCTAGGTGTAGCTTGCTAGAGATTCCTGCTTCAGATCCTTGTGAATGCAGACTAGGACCATGCCTGTGAATGAACTGGTATGATGCATTCTTGCTGCTGTGACATCTTAGGCATGAGCTCCAGCAGAGACAACAGGCACCCACAGCACACATCAACCATGCAAAGAAACTATGTACACGTGGGGATCTAACAGAGTCAAGCTTCCACTGTTTCCCAAGAATGGAGAATTAGTCATTCATTGAAAGAGAAAGGATGCAATATATTTTAGAAAAGAAAGAACACAGGGAAATTATCTTTTAATCAGGTAACAAAGAAAGAAATTTTCACCAATTTCACCAAATATTTATTGAATAAAGTGTTTGTGTGCCCAACACTGTTAGATTGTCTCTGTGTGCATTGTATCAGCTGCAAACACAGCATGGCCAGCTCAAAATATACTCTTGGCCATCTTAATGATAGATGTGATGTTCACCTTATATCGTGCTCAGGGTTTGACCAGAATATATGCCAAACAATACTTGATGAGTACCTTTGTCAAACACATAAAAACTATTCTTGAATGACTTTTCCTGGGAAATATGAAAATATTTTCATCCCAGATCGGGGCACTGGTAATGATTCCACCCAAAACTAGCTTAGTGAGTCCATGAACTTACTTAGGTTTCTTAGAGAAATCTGGCTGATGACAAGTGAGCTGCATCACCTAGAACTCATCCCAGCTTGGATGATAACTAGCAAAGGACATTTCTCTTTGAGTACTCTGGGTTTCATGAAGCTTGTGTATCATTGAGCGGGCGTCTCAGGAATCTGTTGAGTTTCATGGATTCCTGAGACTTGGGGAGGTTGTTGTACCTCTTGATTCTTGAGGATCCTTTCCTCCAGCAGAAACTGTTTCAATTATCAGGAAATAACTAAGTAAATATTATCATCACTGAAAGGGTAAAGAAAGAGCTATAAATCAAGGGACTAAGCCTTGGATGAGCTTCAGGAGCAAGGAAATGAGGGAGAGCAATTTTTAGAACAAGTATTCCCAGGAGAGATTCCTTTTTTTCGCCTAGGGAAGTACAGGGTCTACTGTTCAGTGGATAAAGAGAATGTGAGATGTAATTTAATATCTTGAGTCATTCCCAATTTACTTGCTCTCTAAGGATCATGAAAGTCCTAGCACTAGGTCTATATATCTCAAGGAAAACAGTACCCATGTGCTTCTTCATTTGTTGAGTGAGTAATTTTGAGCTCCTACTATGTGCGAGTCACTGTTCTACACAATGGGAAAACCAGGAAGGGACACATATATGTTCTTAAGGTTTACTCATTTTAGAGGGCCTCATGACCAAGGGAAAAGAAAAATCACATGACAGCTCACAACAATCTGTAACTCTAGCTCCAGGATGTCCAATGCTCTCTTCTGGCCTCTGGGAGTGCTCACATGGTGCACAGGCAAACACATATAGGCATTAAGATAAGGCTAAAAAAAGAATGTGATTGACCCAGCAGGAAAAAGAAGCATTAAATATATTCATTTAAATTAGGAATCTATCTCTCAGGGAAGTTAATCTGTTTATGTTTAGCTTTAAGAAATAACTATAAATTCCTAACACTCCTATTTTATAAGCGATCAATTTTAAATCTCATAAAAACTGAGATAATGTTCTTACGCTATGTAGTGCCATAGTCATGAGTGTTATGATTAATTTGATCATCAATCTGTGAAAGAATGTATACCTACAATGATTTTAGGCAATCACCTGAGTTCAGGAGTCTCCTGCTCTCCTCATTGAGCTAGCTGGGGACAAGAACCTATGTTTAAAAAAGTGTTTGAATGAAAAATACTAGTTCAAATTCAAAGTACAACAGCATATGTTAAAATGTGAAGAGATTTTAACCATTTTTTTAAATTTTGTTTTAAATAATTTAATCATCTTTTATCATTTTCTTTGTAGAATATTGCTAGCCAATGGTGTCTGAAAGTTTTCTCTATTTAAATTTTCCAGCATCTCATGAGTGCAGGTAGGAATGATGACGTATCTGAGTCTTTATAACTGAAAGTGGTTACGTTCAGAAATGTAATAGATTTAATCATAACTTCATTTAATATACACATATACATTTAATCAGCCTTTCTTTAAAACATATTCCCGAATAATCACAAGTACATTTCTGTTACAAAAGGAAGACAGTTAATTGTTGGAAATACTGTTCAATCCTATTGTGACTTGTTTATTTAAAGTGTGTAAACACCTTCTTTCTAAAGGCTTTTATGATTTGGCTTTGCATGACCATTGATAAATCAATAATTTCCCCTTGGAGTCTTTACATTAGCTGTTTTTGAAAAAAAAATGGAATAGGTTGTAATGCGGGCTGGGAATGACATAAAACTATGAGAATTAAAAGGTAAGAGGGACTAGCCTTCTTTTGCATATCTCGTAGAACCAATCTTATTTAGAATATCCCTGGCTTTATTGGTGGCCATGTGGGAAGACAGAAAAAGAGACAAAGCCATTATTTTTTGTAGCTGGCATATAAAACCCCTTTTCCTTCTCTGTGACAGTCTGTCATTTGAATCAGAAGGATTTGTCCCCATAGCTTTGATAGTCAAGAAGAACCAGCTTATCTTTGTCCCCTCCTATGCCTAATACCACAGAGAGTGCAGACTGAAATTAAAAAAAGAGATAAACAAATATACAAACAAAGAAATGACTCAAACTAATATTTACACAGTGAACATATTTTAAAAAGTTTATTAATCATATTCACAGCTTAACACAACACCTATTTTGATCTTTAAAATGAACCCACACTGTTGGGAGCAAGCAATGATTAGTGGCCTTAATGTTCTTTTAATGTGTCATCATAGGTAGAAATAGAGTGAAAAAATACTTTTAACGAAATCCATTGTATAATTATGGGTAGAGATAAAAATGAGCATTTTCATGGGAAATCATTTAAAATGCTGTCATAGAAAACATGGGCACATAAGCAATGTGTGAATGTTGAAGAGATTTAGAATAATTGACAACCGAGTAATCAAAGAAAGACATGGCAATGTAAGTGGTGCTTCTACTATAATCATTTTGGGAACGAATAGAGTAGAGATTAGTGAGAAGACAGACTATGTTACATGCAGAGAGTCTGAAGGCAGAGCCTGCACCAGGCACTTAGGATAAGTGATTAGTAGGGACTGAGCAGAGGGTATGGGAGAAAGTGGGACTTGATGTGACATCTGTGGAAGCCCAGCCCCACCTGCCATATTCAGGATGTGGATCTGGAGAGCTTTGCTTCACAAGAGCAGGACTGTGGAATTTCATAGTTCATTAGTTAGATGCTGGCTGTAAGCAAAGGGTGAGATAAAGGAAGATTCATGCAAGATTATTCAGTAGGTGATTCAAGGTAAGGATTCTGTCACTCACACAGGCCAAGCTCTGCAATGACTCAAGGACAAACCATTGGTAGCCAACTCTTGTTGATGGTCGCAAATAGAAACTCAGGCATGGAGAAGGATTCTGGAGGAGGCATTAACCATTTCTACAGTGGAAACGTGGATTAGTTCTGGAGAAGGCTGTCAGTGATAGCAGTCCAGATCAATGGAAATATTTATTGGTTATGACTTCCAATTGGAATTATTTCTTTAACCAATAGGACACATTGCTCATTAACAGCAATGGATTCTGAGTTGGAAAGACCTTCCCTTAACTATGACTTCATGTTTTGTTGCACAAGTAGGGCCATACTGATACTCCAGCATGCATATGTCTTAGGAAGATTATAACGATAAGCTCTGCTATACTATGAGTGTTACATGCATAAGTTGGAGAATTTAACACTGTGTATGGTAAACAGTAACTTCTCTTTGGATGGTATATGTTAGTTTACACCAAAGATTTTATGATCTCTGTGAGACATTCAGTGGCATTAGTGGGTTCTGGTGATCACTGACTTTGGACATAAGGTCTAGGAGGGAGCCATCTTGGCATTTGCAAGTGTACCTTCTTGGCATGAGTGCCTCCTCACAGTTTGTCATTTTACAGCTCTATGCTTGCTTCACCATGGATAAGAACAACAATATGAACTAACTAGTACCCTCAGAGCTCCCAGGGACCCAACCGCCAATCAAGGACTATACATGGTGGGACTAATTGTTCTGGCAGCATGTGTATAGTAGAGGATTGCAAAGCTGGTAATCAATAGGAGGAGAGGACCTCGGCCTTGTGAAGGTTCTGTGCCCTAGTGTAGGGGAATGCCAGGGCCAATAAGTGGGAGAGGGTGGGGGGGCAGGCATGGGGAGGGGGGAGGCAACAGGGGTTTGTTCTTGTTGTTTTTGTTTGTTTGTTTTTTGGAGGGGAAACTGGAAAAGGAGAAATTTACATGTAAATAAAGAAAATACCTAATTTTTTTTAAAAAAAGAAACTACTCAATTAGAAATAATGAACCATTAGAAAGGACAGATTATAGAAATTTTAGAGGCCCAGAAAATATATGACAAGGAAAAGTCATTTTATTGAAGTGATTTTAGACACACCTGAAGGATAATTCCAAGTGGTTTCTGTGTTCTATAAAATACTTTTCACACTCTCCTTTGAAAGCATACCAACATCCTCATAGTGATGCTGCTGTTGTTTTTATTTGTCTAAATATTCTTTCAGTACTGAAATAGAAAATTTTAACAGAATACCAAATGGGTTTGTTGAAAAATACACAGAAAAATTACAAGGTAATCATCACATCTCAAATGTAGAACAATTTCCTAGCAACGTATTACATTGGAATGAGGAAGAGGAAAGCTTTTCCAACCTTGGATACTCTACAGCATTACCCTAGTAGCTGAAGCCATTGCTACAAGAAGTGGTCTTGAGTCAAAGCCATGTAGAACGCTCCAGACTTTTTACTAGTTTGGCCCCAGTGTTAATGAGCTGAAAACAGAAGATCTCACTGCAGAGTAGGACTCTAATTTCTTTATGGTGTGGTAGTCCTGCCTCTGGGTTTGTCTCAAAGAAACAGCCACACTCAAGAGAGAATACTGATAACAACAGAGTTTCACATGCCTTAGATTTTTCCTTCTGCCAGGATCACATTATAACACTCAAAAGGAAGGAGGACAGGATATTACTTAAAACAAAACATACAAGCAATGAACCAGAAGCATTATTAAAACTCCACTCTTCCTTTTGCTTTAGGCACTACTTTGTTCAAAATAGCTTTAGAAACTTCACTAGTATGATACAAAGGTAGTTCCCTGTTAAAAATACACAATGCTTATGCTAAGGACCTACGTTCAGTATCTATGGTTGCATGGCTCAAAACTGCCTGTAATACCAGCTTTAGGAGACCCAATAGTATCCATGTACACTTGTAAACATGCACACACACACACACACACACACACACACACACAAAAGTAAATTAAAAAAAAAATATCTGGGGAGTGGTGGCGCAGGCCTTTAATCCCAGCACTTGGGAGGCAGAGGCAGATGGATTTCTGAGTTCAAGGCCAGCTGGTCTATAGAGTGAGTTCCAGGACAGTCAAGGCTATACAGAGAAACCCTGTCTTGAAAAACTAAAACAAAAAACAAAAACAAACAAACAAAAATATCCATTGGCAGTTGAACCACTAGCAGTATAACTCTTTCATGACACAGTCTGAATTTATATATGTTATATATAAGTAATATAGATATAGTTACCTAGCTATATGTTTTAAGATTTTCTTGTTCTCAATCATTATTCATTATGAATTTTCTTGTTTTTCATGGGAATTTTAAAACAAAGGATGGGAAAATATAGAGGCAGACAACGAAAGAGGTTTTCAGTTTCTCAGTGGGGCAATGAAGAGCTAGAAGGGCTGAAAGTTAATGTCACAGAGACAAGGGCACAAAGCTAACCCCATTGGTTTCTTGTGCCAATGAATAAATAATTAAGGCTATTCACAATGACTAACTACCCGCCTTGGGAATGGAAGGAGTGCCTGCTTTTCAGTGACAATGTCACCACACATTGGGAATCCTGGCACAAATGCTGACCAGTGTTTCAAATTAATTTATCTTCTTCAAATGCTTTTTAAGCATTGTGCATTAAAAGAGAGCTACTATACCATGTAAAAATCATACTATATCACTCATTAACTAATCTAATCAAAGGAAGTAGCTAGGCACCCGCATGCTCTACATAGGATACTAGCTGGATATACATAAGATATTATTTTTGTATCATCTTGGGTTACTCTCTACCTGCTTTATCAAACACACAGGTTTGAGCATGAGGATAAAATATATATCTGATCCCTACCAAAAGAGTGGCTTGAAATGACAGAACACTGCTAGTATTCTTCTAATGTTGATTTTCCTCCAAAAGCAATGGCTCTGTGACTTGTGAGTTCAGCCAAGGATGCTGACCCATATCTCACGCTCAAACACTTACGTGCATTTGCTATCAATATGTCAAGAGAGACAAGAGTATCTGAATTCCGTTCCCAGCACTCACATTAGATGGTTCACAATTGCCTGTAGGGGATCTGACATATTCTGAAGCTTCTCTAGCAATCTGCACACATGTGCTCACACAATCATACAGATACATATAGACATACATAAAAAGTTGCAAAGTAAAAATGAAAGCGTGGATGGGATATAGAATTAAAAACCTGTGTATGTTGAAATTGATTCAGTCCTGTCAGATGATGGAGTGGAGAGTGCCTATGCAGTTTCAGATCCCCCTTGCAGTATATTTCCTGGAGTAACAACTCACATTTTTCTAATAATGGGCTAGAAGCAGTAATGCTATTAAAAGTTTGGACAGTGTATCCTAAACTTGTACTAGTTTTCTGAAAGATATTTGTAATACATCTTTAGTCACTCTGGTGGTACAAAATTTTGATCTAGTCACTGTGGAAAAAAAAATCAAACAGGCTTTGTGTTTTCTTTAGGACACAATGACATATAGGTAAATGACATACAATGAAATAAGTACAACAAATTCTTACTGACAGATACTATAGGACTGGAAGCAGATATTAGTTGAATCTTAGATGATTTTTTAGGGTTTTAGGCTGTGAACAGACACCATGACCAATGCAACTCTTTTAAGGACAACGTTTAATTGGGGCTAGCTTATAGGTTCAGAAATTCAGTCTATTATCATCAAGATGAGAGCATAGCAGTATCCAGGCAGGCATGGTGCAGTAAGAGCTGAGAGTTCTACATCTTCATCTGAAGGCTTCTAGGGGAAGACTGGCTCCCAGGCAGCTAGGATGAGGGTCTTACAGCCCACATCCACAATAACACACTTCCTCCAACAAGGCCACACCTCCTAATAGTGTTACTCCCTGGGCCAAGCGTATTCAACCAGTCACAGATGAGTTAAGGGAGTTTTCCTAGGAAAGAAGAGCCAGTATGAAAATGTTAGGACAATCAAGAGAGGTTCAGAGAAACAGAATCTATAGTCGAGAAAAGTATGGAGAGTATATAAAACTTTCAGAGAAATAATATAGCATAGGTTATGAAGAGAACCCAAGCAAACATATGCAATGATTTATTTATTACCAGTCACTGAAAGAGGTTTGGATATTCGACCCTCTACAGAGTGTTTGGATAATAAGGAATCAGGGAGAGGAAGCAGAGGTCAAAGGAAAAGATTCTGAGGAGGTAGAGTCAAGCAGATCATGGACCACACTGTGAGCCTTGCTAGAATGTCTAAGAGATTTCTGACTGCAGGCTGAAAATAAGCTGGAGCGACCACTGCATCAAAATCTATTGATAGTCTACTGAAATGGGACTGGACAGGTAGCTCTGCAGTTAGAACCAAGTCTGCTTTTGCAGAGGGTCTGAGTTTGATTCTCAGCATCTACCTACCTTAGGAGGCTTACAATTACCAGTAATTCCAGCTCCTGGAGCCTGTGTGTGAATCAAACACTTCTGGTCTCTACAGATACCTGAGGATACATGCACATATTCACTCACAGACACATATTTATAAAAACCATTTGTTTCATTATTTTCAGATTATAGCATAATCATATCCTTTTCCCCTTTGCTTTCTACCCTCCAAAGCTTTCCATATACACCTTGCTCTCTTTTAGATTAATGGCCTTGTATTTCTAAATACTAAGCTACAACCTGCTCAGGATAGATAATGTCACTTGTATGTATTCGTTTTTCCTGGTTGACTATTTGGTATCCGGTAACCAGTCAGTGTCCTTTCTCTGACGAAGACCTCCATTCTTAGCATTCCTTTGTTGCCTGGTTTTGTTTGTTTTGTTTTGGTGTGTGTGTGTGTGTGTGTGTGTGTGTGTGTGTGTGTGTGTGTTTATAGGGTTGAGACTTTGTGGTCTTTCTTCCAACCTCTTTGGCATATCTCTTCTTGATGTCCTGTTCTGCTTACGTTTAGCCAGTTATGTTAGTGAGACTATATGGGGGTAGCCTCTGACATTACTACGAGATGTCACACGCAAGCTCCTCATTCATCAGGTTCTTACAATCTTCTCACCATCTCTTCTATAATGAACTATACATTGAGTGCAGGATCATCTGATGTGTAGATGTATCAATTGGGATTAAACTTTAAGTTTCACAATTCTGTATTTTGATTGGTTGTGATCTTCTGTAATGAATGAAAAAAGACCTTTCTTTGGTAAGGGGTGAGGACTATACTTACCAGTGAGTATAATTACAAATATTTAGAATAATTGTATATTCTAAATACAATATAGATAATGGTGGTTTAGTAAGGTAGCAATGCGTGTTCCCCTCTAAGTCCCATGGCTTTCGTAGCCCTGTGTAGTTGGGGAGAGATCCAATACCAGGCATGATTTCTTCCTGTTGAGTAGGAAGAAATATATGGCACCAAAGTATATGTGCATTCCAGTACCTGTAAAGGTTATCAAGGCATGCCGGTAGCTGTTGTGGTTCTTAGATAATCTGGCTAGGTAGGGCTACTGGTTCCCTCTTTCCTTTAGAAGCTTTCATGGCACCTCATGTTACCAGGAAAGCTAGTCCTCACTGAGGAAGCTTTCAGGTCAGGTTCAGTTCCGATGCCTCTGGGCCCTGTGGCAGAAACATAAATTAAAATATTAAATTTTAAATAATTTTAGAAGCAGAATCTGTTTAAGTAATTGAAGGAATTTTCAGGGCTTGAAGTAGGATACTTGCTATAGGATAGACTGTGGAAATAAGTCAACCAATTGTTGTAGCATTTTAACTCTACAAGATTTAGTAATTGTTACATATAGAGTATATGATAGAAGAATAGGCTAGACCGAACACAGATTTCTCATGTGGTTGAAGGAAAATTAAATTTGGAAAAGAAATGAGAATTCCTAGTTTGATTTAGTTTCTAATTTCTGGTACTTTATAAATATCCAGCTTCAGCTGAAGGTTGAGACTCAGACCTTAGTGGAGTTGGCCTTCACAGAACTGACTATTAGCACTTCAGTATAGATAGTTCACTGGTGTCCAGGGCGTCTACAGATACTGCTGGTTCAGGCTTTGCAGAGTCCAAGACCTGCACCTGGTACATGAATAAAGCAAAGGCCTGGGAGGATAAGAGAAACCTGCCCCAGCATAAACTCTGTACTCACAATTTTCACTTTAAGAAAATCACAAAGATAGAAACAAAAAAGAATCTCTTGTATTTCAGAACATTTTTAATGCAGTGTCTCATTAACAAAGAGTGCAGCATGAAGGATGTTGGCATGCATGGTGGACTGACTCTTAGGATCTTCAAATCTCTGTCATTTTGGTGCAAACAAATCCAAACAAATTGTGTGATGTTTAGGTTCCTGTTCCATGTACAAGAGACTTTCCAAATGTAAAAAAATACCATCACTGAGGTACAGAAGCCCTGGGCAGGGTCTGGTCTAAGGTTCTATTTCCTCTCAAAGTGGGGTTCCCTTCGTCACACAGCAGACCCATCATATGCTATCAAATACTTGTCAAAACCATATTAAACTCTGCTTTTTCTTTGAATTTGCTTAAAAATGCAGTCTCTTTTCTCTTTAATCTTTACAGATGAAATGGTTGTTCTTATTAAGCGGTAGTTGTCAGAGATCAAAAATATATTTGTAAAAAGCACATAGTGCCCGGCAGTGGTGGCGCACGCCTTTAATCCCAGCACTTGGGAGGCAGAGGCAGGTGGATTTCTGAGTTCGAGGCCAGCTTGGTCTACAGAGTGAGTTTCAGGACAGCCAGGGCTACATAGAGAAACCCTGTCTCGAAAAACAAACAAACAAACAAAACAAAAAAAATGCATAATAAATACTGCAGTTGATTTAAGGTCTCTGTTATGATTCAGCTTGAGTGTTGTAAGGAGAAGATACACATATACAACATTTATGAAAATGAATGTCACTGTGCTTCAATAACACTTTATTGGTGAAATAAGTGATAGATAACACTTTGCATATTCCCTGGTTAAGTAAAATTTAAAGTTATTGTTTTTATTTCCAAATGCCTCCACTAGTACTAATATAAATATATTTAGAGGACTGTCATCATACATACTCAGCATGCATCAATGAAATTTGTACATTGAAAATTAGGTTAAGAAAAAAATTGAAGTTCTTTGATTTCCCTTTGATGGATTGTCACTAAAAGAAAACAGCAGCTTGGATCGTGTACCAAGAGGAATAACATGAAAGACAAATGAAATGCCAGAAACTGGATACTAGAGGGAATGGAAGCTAAGAAAATGTTTAAAAGGGTTCTTGAAAAGCAAGGTTCACTTGGGAGGTGAACCTTCTCAAAGGATGCATCCAATCGCCTTTTGCAAAAACAAAGGGTCTTCTGAGGCACCACTCAAGCTCCTCTGATTCATAGCACCCACCATCTCTGTAGACAAAGGGTTCTGAACATGATCAGCAAGGGGTTAGCATTCAAGCTGGAAAAAAAATGATGAGCTATAATCAAAGTATGAAGATGAACTCTGGGGAAGCCAAAAAGACTTTAATCACACCACTCACTTCTTTTGATTTTAATTTGAAATCTATTTAATTAATGTGTTTGTATCTGTGTGCATGATGTGTTTTTGGGCACATGTGTGAAGATCAGACAGCATCTTGTAGGAGTTAGTTCTTTCTTTTTTACGATGTGGGTCCTAAAAATTGAATCCAGGTTATCAGGCTTAGTGGTGAGCACTTTTTCCCACCAAGCCATTTGCTAGCTCATGGGACTCATTTATTTGGATAATTTCACAGAAATGTTTTAGGATATGGTATTTCTTATCTTGACATGATCACTGTAAAACTTTTGTCAAGTGTCAATTAGTGATTTAAGAGAGTTTGGGGGTTAAGACTCTGAGCACAAAGGAAGAAAACATTATACTCAGGATGACTATGCCACCTCTCTTGATTTTAGGAGCTACCATTAGCAAACATGTTTTCTCCTCACAGTACACACTAGGGGGTGTCAGCAGGCATCTGCTAGTGGCCACTGAGATTATTAACTGGATGGAGCAGTCATGTTTTTGACAGTACCAGTAGTCATAATAGATGAAAAGCACAATGTAAGCAGTTAAACACTTGTCTTTGGAGTAACTTATTTTTTTTTTTTTATCATTTGAAAACCTGATTATGAGTGAGTTGTCCTACTCACTCATATTAAGCCAGGATATTCAAGGGCTGGGCAAGCTACTATCTATGTGCCTAAAAGTAAAAGCATCAGGAGGTGAAACAGAACATTAAGGAGTGCAGCTCAGACTTTTAAACACTTGTGTGTATAGTTATTTTACTGATTGACTAGAAATTCTTCTTTCATGATTGTAAAGAACCACATGAAATAAGACTATTATGTTTTCCTCAGTGTATCCTTCAGCCATGTATAAAAGAGTATCTCTTACAATGAGAACCACCATGTATTTGTTGAGGATGAGTCTCTCTCTCTCTCTCTGTCTCTCTCTGTCTCTCTCTGTCTCTGTCTCTCTCTCTCTTTGTCTCTTTGTCTCTCTGTCTCTCTGTGTCTCTCTCTCTCTCTCTGATATAAGATCATGTGAGATAAAGTGTCATGTCTTATTTCTGAGATCTTCAGGAATAGAATTTCTTTCTGTTATTCCTGAAGCAGATGGACAACTATTAGAAGTTAGATGGAGATGAACTATAAGTATTTAGCTAAAGGTTTTTCACCTTAGCCTCAGAGACCACAGAGATGTGATACTGTCATCTCGGGCCTTTATCCTGCTGGTTTATATTAGACAAGATAGTTGATTAAAAAAACAAACCCACAAATCTTGGCTGCTTCAAACAACAGAGGTTGTCTAATTTCAGTTCACTCTATAACTGAGTTATCAGGGGTATGGAGAAAACAGCACTGCTCTATGGGCCAGAGATGACCAAAGCTACGGTGTACTCTCTGGCAAACTGGTGATCAACTTTACTGAGGCAGACAATTGAAGGCCCAACTCTACTATTCATGCCTTCACATGGAAAGTGATAAACACCACCCAATGTATAGCTTACTGTGTAGAACAAATTACGTTCTCACATTCACTAATCTAAATATCATGGATGGATACCAGCAATGTTTTCTAAAATTAATTATGACAATGAAAAAGAAAAAAATATATTGTTCTTCTATACCAAAATCACATACACACTAATAATGAATGTACATTTTAAAATATTTTGCTTTTTCTTATAAAAAATTGTCTCTTTGCATGGAGCTTTTGAAATGACAGTAAATACTGGGTATGGGCAGTTTGAATACAGAACATTAGTTTTAGGACTTCTATACTGATTGTAGTTAGCAGACTGGGTAGACCACAGTTTTGTACTTTATACATATTAACATCCACTGAAAACCAAGGAGGAAATCAAGCATTTAGGGATTTATTTTTTGTGTGTGAAACAACACTCTCAATCTTTTATTTGTTTGTGGATGAGTTCTCATGGAATATTGGGTCATATTAGGTTAGAGTGAGGAATCCAATGTTCATTGAGATGTTTACATATCTGACAAAGGAAATTCAAACCTATAAATAAATAAGCTTATTTTTCCATGGTGTCAGGGAGATAAGAAGACTTTTTATAAAAAGATTTCTACCAGCTGGCATATCATGACCATTGGCTAATGTTTCTCCCACATCTGCTTAGTAAACATGTGTCTGCTTTTTTTCCCAAGTCACAGTGAATAAGTTCTTAAGAATTCTCTTCAACAATAAAGACAGATTTTTCCATTCATGTATATATCTTGTGATGTCTTTCAATCAATATTAATGTCATGAACAAAGACCTAGAATACTGGCTGGGCAGTGGTGGCACAAACCTTTAATTCCAGCACTTGGGAGGCAGAAACAGGGAGTTTTCTGAGTTTGAGGCCAGCCTGGTCCACAGCTATACCGAGAAACCCTGTCTTGAGAAAAAACAATAACAACAACAACAACAACAACAAGACCTAGAATACTAATCCAGACAAAGGGTTTACTTTAAATTATTTGCTAACACAATGTGTCATAGTATTTAGATAATTTCATTATTTATTTTCCAGGCTTCAGCAGAAATTGTTGCCAGCTTAAAACCAAGTGTATTGAGACTAAACAGGTTTTTCCTTTTCCTTCTTTGACAGGGAAAAGGCTAGTCTCCCTGAATAGTCACCTTACCATGATGGGAGCTGTTCTGCTCCTCTGTGCTTCCCACTACAGTTGACAAGACCACTGAAAACCCAAGACAAAAGAAATCACTCTCCCTTTGTTTACTCAAATATTTGGTTATGGAAAAATTCTTTTTTCAGGCATTCCACCTTTCTCCACCTACAGCACTGTCTGTCCTTCCAGTCGAACTGCTCACACAGTCATAGTAGTTAGTTTTAGTTGTTTGAAGCCATTACTGCACCGTTCTTTGGTAGTATCAACCATGTCTTCATTGTTATACTAAAACGAAATTTATAGGGAAATGATAAAATATATCTATACATTCCTGTTTCTTAGAAATTTCAACCTTTGACATATTGTTATCTTTTCTTAGTATGTGATAAGTCACATGACATGATCTGTCCTTAATTCTTCCTTTTCTTCTAGAACAAGAAACAAATGCCAAAATAGGACTGTTGCTTTTATTTCCAGTAAGAGCCCTGTGGTATACACATATACACTGCATCTGTAGCACAGGTGTTATGTATCTGTGGTATTTGCTTTTTTGTTTTCTAATTTTAGAAATGGTCTGATGCCTTTATTTTGCTTTTTGTTAGATATTTTCTTAATTAACATTTCAAATGTTAACTCCTTGTTTCCCATCTGACAACCCCCTATCTCTTCCTAATACCCCCTGTTCACCAACACACCCACAACCTCTTCCTGATCCTGGCATTCCCCTATACTGAGACATAGAGCCTTCATAGGACCAAGGGCCTTTCCTCCCACTGATGACCAACAAGGCCATCCTCTGCTACATATGCAGCTGGAGCTATGAGTCCCTCCATGTGTACTCTTTGTTTGGTGGTTTAGTCCCTGGGAGCTCTGGGGTACTGTTTGGTTCACATTGTTGTTCCTATTATGGGGGTGCAAACCCCTTCAGGACCTTAGGTCCTTTCTCTAGCTCCTCCATTGGGGACCCTGTGCTCAGTCCAATGGTTGGCTGAGAGCATCCACCTCTGTATTTGGCAGGCACTCTCAGGAGACAGCTATATCAGGGTCCTGTCAGCAAGCACTTGTTGGCATCCACAATAGTGTCTGGATTTGATGACTGTATATGGGATGGATACCCAGGTGGGGCAGTCTCTGGATGGCCTTTCCTTCAATCTCTACTCAACACTTTGTCTCTGTAACTCCTTCCATGGGTATTTTGTTCCCCCTTCTAAGAAGGACTGAAGTATCCACACTGTGGTTTTCCTTCTTTTTGATCTTCATGTGGTCTGTGAACTATATCTTGGATATTCCAAAATTCTGGGCTAATATCCACTTATCAGTAAGTGGATACAATGTGTGTTCTTTTGTGATTGGGTTACCTCACTCAGGATGATAGTTTCTGATTCCACTCATTTGCTTAAGAATTTCATGAATTCATTGTTTTTAATAGCTGAGTAGTACTCCATTGTGTAAATGAACCACATTTTTTGTATCCATTCCTCTGCTGAGGGACATCTGGATTCTTTGCAGCTTCTGGCTATTATAAATAAGGCAGCTATGAACATAGTGGAGCATGTGTCCTTATTACATGTTGAGCATCTTCTGGGTGTGTGCCCAGGAGTGGTATAGCTGAGTCCTCTTGTAGTATTATGTCCATTTTTCTGAGGAACTGCCAAACTGATTTCCAGATTGGTTGTACCAGATTACAATCCCACCAGCAATGAAGGAGTGTTCCTCTTTTTCCACATCCTCACCAGCATCGCTGTCACCTTAGTTTTTTATCTTAGCCATTCTGACTGGTATGAGGTGGAATCTCGGGGTTGTTTTGATTTGCATTTCCCTGATGACTAAGGATGTTGAACATTTCTTTAGGTACTTTTCAGGCATTCAGTATTCCTCAGTTGAGAATTCTTTGTTTAGCTCTGTACTCCCTTTTTTAATAGGGTTATTTGTTTCTCTGCAGTCTAACTTCTTGAGTTCTTTGTATATATTAGATATTAGCCCTCTATCAGATGTAGGGTTGTTAAAGATCTTTTCCCAATCTGTTGGTTGCTGTTTTGTCGTAGTGACAGTGTCCTTTGCCTTACAGAAGCTTTGCAATTTTATGAGGTCCCATTTGTCAATTCTTGATCTCAGAGCATAAGCTATTAGTGTTCTCTTCAGGAAATTTTCCTCTGTGCCCCTGTGCTTGAGGCTCTTCCCCACTTTCTTTTCCATTAGTTTCAGTGTATCTGGTTTTATGTGGAGGTCTTTGATCCACTTGGACTTGAGCTTTGTACAAGGAAATAAGAAGGGTTCAATTTGCATTCTTCTACATGCTAACTGCCAGTTGAACCTCACCATTTGTTGAAAATGCTATCTTTTTTCCACAGGATGGTTTTAACTCCTTTGTCAAAGGTCAAGTCACCATAGGTGTGTGGGTTCATTTCTGGGCCTCCAATTCCATTCCATTGATCTACCTACCTGTCATTGTGCCAATACCATGCAGTTTTCATCACTGTTGCTCTGTAGTACAGCTTGAGGTCAGGGATGATGATTCCACCTGAAGATCTTTTGAGAATAGCTTTCAATATCCTCAGTTTTTGTTGTTGTTGTTGTTGTTGTTGTTATTCCAAATCAATTTTCAAATTGCTATTTCTAACTCTACGAAGAACTGAGTTGGAATAAGATGGGGATTGCATTGAATCTGTAGATTGCCTTCAGTAACATAGCCATTTTTACTATATTAATCCTGCCAATCCATGAGCATGGGGTCTTCTGAGATCTTCTTCGATTTCCTTCTTCAGAGACTTGAAGTTCTTGTCAAACAGATCTTTCACTTGATTAGTTAGAGTGACACCAAGGTATTTTGTTGTGAAGGGTGTTGTTTCCCTAATTTCTTTCTCCGTTTGTTTATCCTTTGTGTAATAGGAAGGCCTCTGATTTGCTTGAGTTAATTTTATATCCAGCTACTTTGCTGAAGTTGTTTATCAGGTTTAGGAGTTCTCTGGTGGAATTTTTTGGGGTCACTTAAGTATACTATCATATCATCTGCTAATACTAATAGTTTGACTTCTTCCTTTCCAATTTGTATCCCTTTAATCTCCTTTTGTTGTCTAATTGTTCTGACTAGGACTTCAAGTACAATATTGAATAGGTAGGGAGAGATTGGGCAGCCTTGTCTAGTACCTGAATTTAGTGGGATTGCTTCAAGTTTCTCTCCATTTAGTTTGATGTTGGCTACTGGTTTCCTGTATATTGCTTTTACTATGTTTAAGTATGGGCTTTGCTTCCTGATCTTTCCCAGACTTTCGTCATGAAGGGATGTTGGATTTTTTTCACATGCTTTCTCAGCATCTAATGAAATGATCATTTGTTTCTTTTCTTTGAGTTTGTTTATATAGTGATTTACATTGATGGATTTCTTTATATTGAATCATGCCTGCATCCCTGGGATGAAGCCTACTTCATCATGATGGATGATCGATCATTTTATTGTGTTCTTGGATTTGGTTTGCAAGAATTTTATTGGGTATTTTTGCATCGCTATTCTTAAGCAAAATTGGTCTGAAATTCTCTTTCTTTGTTGGGTCTTTGTGTGGTTGAGGTATCAGAATATTTGTGGCTTCATAGAACAAATTAGAGTACTTTCTGTTTCTATTTTGTGGAATAGATTGAGGAGTATTGGTATTAGGTTTTCCTTGAAGGTCTGATAGAACTCTGCACTAAATCCATCTGGTCCTGGACTTTTTTGGTTGGGAGACTATTAATGACTGTTTCTATTTCATTAGAGGTTATGGGACTGTTTAGATCATTTCTTTGATCTTTATTTAACTATGATACCTGGTATCTGTCTAGAAAGTTGCCCATTTCATCCAGATTTTCCAGTTTTGTTGAGTAGGATCTGATGACTTTTTTTGATTTCCTAGGTTACTGTTGTTATGTCGCCTTTTTAATTTCTGAATTTGTTAATTAGGATATGGTCTCTGTCTGTGCCCTTTGATGAGTCTAGCTGAGGGTTTTTCTATCTTGATGATTTTCTCAGAGAACCTGCTCCTGGTTTTGTTGATTCTTTTTTTTTTTTTTTTCTACTTGATTGATTTCAGTCCTGAGTTTGATTATTTCCTGTCCTCTATTCTTCTTGCGTGTTTTTGCTTCTTTTTGTTCTAGAGCTTTCAGGCATGTTGTCAAGTTGCTAGTGTATGCTCTCTCCATTTTTTTTTTTTTGGAGGTACTTAGAGGTGTGGGTTTTCCTCTTAGTACTGCTTTCATTGTGTGCTGTAAGTTTGGGTATGTTGTGGCTTCATTTTTCATTAATCTTTAAAAAGTCTTAAATTTCTTTTTTTTACCTCTTCTTTGACCATGTTATCATTGAGTACAGTGTTGTTCACCTTCCACATGTATGTGAGTTTTCTATTCTTTATGTTGTTACTGAAGACCAGCCTTAGTCCATGGTGATCTGTTAGGATGCATGAGATTATTTTCAATCTTCTTGTATGTTGAGACTTGTTTTGTGACCGAGTATATGGTTGATATTGGAGAAGGTACAATGAAGTGATGAGAAGGTATATTCTTTTGTTTTAGGGTGAAATGTTCTATAGATATCTGTTAAATCCATTTGGTTCATAAGTTCTGTTAGTTTCCCTGTGTCTCTGTTTAGTTTCTGTTTCCATGATTTGTCCATTGCTGAGAGTGGGGTGTTGAAGTCTCCCTCTTTTATTGTGTGAAGTGCAATGTGTGCTTTGAGCTTTAGTAAAGTTTCTGTATGAAACTTTATGAAACTTTACAGGTGCCCTTGCATTTGAAGCATAGATGTTCAGAATTGTGAGTTTTTCTTGGTAGATTTTTCCTTTGATGAGTATGACGTGTCCTTCCTTATCTTTTTTGATAACTTTACATTTAAAGTTGATTTTATTTGATATTAGAATGCCTACTCCAGCTTGTTTCTTGGGACCCATTTGCTTGGAAAATTGTTTTCCAGCCTTTTACTTTGAGGTAGTGTCTGTCTTTGTCACTAAGATGCGTTTCCTGTATGCATCAAAGTGTTGGGTCCAGTTTACATATCCAGTCTTTTAGTCTATGTCTTTTTATTGGGAATTGATTCCATTGATATTAAGTGATATTATGGGAAAATGCTTGTTACTTCCATTTATTTTTGTTGTTAGAGGTGGAATTATGTTTTTGTGGCTATCTTCTTTTTGATTTGTTAAAAGATTATTTTCTTGTTTTTTCTAAGGTGTAGTTTCCCTCCTTTTTGTTGGAGTTTTCCATTTATTATCCTTTGAAGGGCTGGATTTGTGGAGATATATTGTGTAAATTTGTTTCTGTCATGGAATATCTCGGTTTCTCCATCTATGGTAATTGATAGTTTTGCTGGGTGTAGTAGCCTGGGCTGGCATTTGTATTCTCTTAGGGTCCATATGAAGTCTGTCCAGGATCTTTTGGCCTTCATAGTTTCTGGCAAGAAGTTTGATGTAATTCTAATAGATCTGCCTTTATATGTTACTTGACCTTTTTCCCTTACTGCTTTTAAAGTTCTTTCTTTGTTTTGTACATTTGGTGTTTTAATTATTATGTGACAGGAGGAATTTATTTTCTGGTCTAATCTATTTGGAGTTCTGTAGGTTCTTGTATGTTCATGGACATCTCTTTCTTTAGGTTAGAGAAGGTTTCTGCTATAACTTTGTTGAAGATATTTACTGGGCCTTTAAGTTGGGAATGTCCAGTCTCTTCTATACCATTTATTCTTTTTTTTTTTGGAGGGGGGGGGGTTCGAGACCGGGTTTCTCTGTATAGCCCTGGATGTCCTGGAACTCACTCTGTAGACCAGGATGGCCTCGAACTCAGAAATCCCCCTGCCTCCGCCTCCCAAGTGCTGGGATTAAAGGTTGTGCCACCACTGCCCGGCTTATATCTATTATTCTTACATTTGGTCTTCTCATTGCATCCTGGATTTCCTGGATGTTTTGGGTTAGGACCTTTTTGCATTTTGCATTTTCTTTGATTGTTCTGTCAATGTTTTCTGTGGTATCTTCTGCACCTGAGATTCTCTCTTCTATTTTTTGTATTCTGTTGGTGATGCTTGCAACTATGTCTCTTGATCTCTTTCCCATGTTTTCTATCTCCAGAGTTGTCTTTCTTTGTGATTTCTTTACTGTTTCTATTTCCATTTTTAAATCCTGGATGGTTTTGTTCAATTCCTTCACCTGTTTGGTTGTGTTTTCCTATAATTCTTTAAGGGATTTTTGTGTTTCCTCTTTAAGGGCTTCTAGCTGTTTACCTGTGTTCTCCTGTATTTTTTTAAGGGAGTTATTCATGTCCTTCTTAAAATCCTCTATCAGCATCATGAGATGTGATTTTCAATCCACATCTTGCTTTTCTCAGGTGTTGGGGTATCCAGGAGTTGCTGTGGTGGGAGTACTGAATTGTGATGATGCCAAGTAGTCTTGGCTTCTGTTGTAAGATTCTTGAGTTTGCCTTTTACCATTTAGTTAACTCTGGTGTTAGATGGTCTTGCTGTCTCTGGCTGGAGCTTGTCCCTCCTGTGGGTCGGTAAGCATGTGTCATCACTCCTGGGAGACCAGCCCTCTCCTGGTGGAGCTTTATTACAGAGGGCTCTGGAATAGCCCAAGCTCTGGGTGTAGATTGAGACAGGAAAGATACTGTTCCAGCCACTCCACTGTTTTTGTGCCTGCTGTGCTCCTAGCTGCTCTACTCCAGACAGCTATTGGAGAGTAAGTGACTAGCTCACCTCTAAGCCCAGGAGTGAAAGCACTCCTGGGAGAACAGTTCTTTCCTAGGGAGACCTGTGCACAGCAGGCTGTGGAACAGCCTTAGCTCCCGGGTGCAGATGGTGGATTTGTGTTGCCTTTTTTTTAATTAATTCTTATATATTTATTTTAAAACTATGCTGCTGTCATCAAAATTTTCATTTTAGATAAGTATCCAAAGGATAGGCTGCTATGTAAATTAATTTTTCTCAACTCTTTGGGTATGTCGTTGGTGCTTTTATTAATAAGATTAAAGCCTCTTCCCATTGGACTTTGATATTCTAGAACTGAAGTGCTAATGACTTCATTTTTTTTTTCTAGAGAATGAGCCTTAATACCCAGAAGCTTGAGGAGATGGGAGCATTCTATATATATGGATAGGTGTGTGCTTAGGAGAATAGTATTTACTTTACAGAGTGAGATTGGTCAAGGAAAAGACAAAGGAAGATGGGAAATGACATGGGAGAAAGTTTAGGCTTTATCTTTTAGATGGGACTTCACTGATGGGATCTAACAGGGTATCATCTCCATTAACGACTCATTTTAAAGAGTGAGTTTGTAAAAGGTGCTTTGGAGGTCATGGAATTAGGGAGGGCAAGATGTGAAGCCCTTAGAAAACTATTGCTGTAGGCCAGACAAGAAATGCTAATGGCCTGAAGTCAGCAGAGAGAACTGCAGAAAAGAAAAATTGACAGTAATTACAATGGTAAATTGAATTTCAGTGATTTGAATTGGATTGTAAACACAATATAAATGTGTTTAACATATACCACTAGTACTATTAACATATACCACTAATACTATTAATTTATTCACTAAACTTAAAATCCAACCAATCAGATCCCATTAAGCATTGCCCAGTGTTTTTCTTTGTATCACCAACATAGTAAACAAAAGTCTACAATGAGTAAACAAGAAGCTACCTGGACAGTAGTACCTGAAGTTGGTAGTGTGGATGTTTCTTATAAATTCTACTCTTTTCATTCAAGTCTCAGTCACTCATACTTTCCCATGTTCTACACAGAATTCTGGCACTAAGTTCTCATATTCATCTGCTGTGGAGCTTCAGAAGGTCTAGCAAATCCTTTATGTAACCCAATGCCATCTTTTGTTGCTCGTATCCTGTTCCTGTTCTTGCTGCGTGTGAGAGTTCCTGTGTAAAGCTCATTTGACTGAAGCCTCCCCATTATAGACAGTGTTTGAGGACTAACGTTTCTCTTGAATGACTCATTCATACCACTCAAAGAGGAAGATCAGGAGTGACAAGCATCCAGCCTTACTCCCTTCTTCTCTAGACACACAGACCGTGTCTGTTTAAAACACGGTAACTTTCAGCTTCCTCTAAAGAAAATAGATACCTTGTACCTTCTAAATTCTTGTGAGACTGAATGATAAGGTTCTCATACAGAGCTTTTTCTGTGAGGAAATAGCCTGCTTTGTGTAGGTGAGGATTTAAGTAAATTTGTTTTGCTTCTTCTTGAAACCATTAGGGAAGTATTTATCAATAGCATCATTTCCTCGATTCTCAGTGTGCCCCTTGCACAGTCCCAAATATACAATAGTTGAATTTCTAATCTTCCTTGCGGTGCATGTGTATAACCCAGGGTAAAAAATAAAGACTCATGAATGTTTTGTAGATTGCTTAAAAAAATGATCATTGTCTTGGTATTTTATATAGAACTAAAAAAAAAAAAAAGGAGTTATTGGACCCAAGATATGTACTTTGCCTGCATTTTATATTAGTTTCTAGTCTTTCCACATAGGGATCACAATATAGTACCTTCTAAGTATCATGTTTTATAATCTTCTTTCTTAGCTTTCCTCATTCCTGTTAGGTTTATACCCGTGATATATGTGGTCTTGAATATAGAATGGGTTTCTGTGAAGAAAAGTGGGTCATATGGTCGTCTTTGCAGATTGGGGGTAAAAAAACCAATAGCTTCCTGACTCTTTTGAAGGGTGCTGCTTTAAAATAAGGATTAGTCAAGGTTAACAGTTCTGTTACCAGGCTGGATACTGAAAGATACCATGAAATTTGAAACTATTCAGTGCTCACGGCAAAATTCTGGGCTTTGATGTTGGGACAGGAGCACACGTTTCATTGGAAAGTGAGGGGAAAATAGAGATTAAAATGTTGGACGATTGGGAGGGTGAGGAAGACTGACTTTACTTTAATAAAAAAAAATTTGCACCTTCAAAATGTAGCAAAACCAGTGAAGAGACAAAAGCATTGCCAAGCTGAACGGAGTATCAGTAGAGACACCTGCTTAAAAATCTGATATTCCAAGATTTCAAATATTTTGTTATAGAAATGTTAACAAATGAAGAGTAGAAGATCACATGTGAGGAGGCTTCAGCCTACTCCACGATGGCGGTGGTCAACATACATCATCTTTGACCTTTCTGACCCCCTTGTCCTGCCTGACTTCTTTAAATCAATGATACCATGTTATATAATCTGTAATCTGCATATCTTCAGTCACACATCTTTAAAACTCAACAGTTCTGTAAAGAGATGTCATCCCATATGATGCCTTGCTAAAAATTCAGCATTAATTATTTCCTGTCATCAAATAGTCATTGTTGAGCTTTGGAAAATTTTTTTTGCTGGGATACTTATGAAAGAAAAACCTTTGATCCTTAACTCTTTGTTTCCTACCAGGTAGGTTTTCTCACAGTGAAGCATATATTGGGCTGATTTGAAGGACTGCTGTGGGGCATCTCTGTGAAATCATGGGCTTTCAGAGTATTTGAAGTGTCTTGATCTATTGCAGCTAACACTTCCTTCATGCCCAAATGGGCCTCTCTTGGGCTAGGGGAGGTTCTTTAGTGTGCATTCTTTGACCATTCAAGCCAACTACCCCATCACTATTTCCATGCAGTTTAGTATATACTAAGATGGTGTTAAATGATCCTATACATTTCGTCCCTTGGTTCTAGAGTAATTTTACTAAGGAGCGTGAAAGATAGCATTGAATAGAAGACTGCAATCCAGCCTGCAGGGGGTGTCACTGTTACTGTATTGTTAGTCGGCCAACACAGTGAAAACACACCATGACTTCATTCTGAAATAATTGTTTGAGGGATTTATGGTAGATATTTATTTATTTATTTAAATTTTGTATTTGTGGTGCTTTTTCTCATTCATTAGAAATGTTGATGCCTGATGATTTTTTAATCCTACCACCCCAGGTGTCTGTATATGTAATTTCAGAAGAATAATGCCAACAGTATCTTATATGTGTAATTTCATAATAGTGCTGTTGTATTCTATACAACAGCTACTGAGATAAATCTCCTGATTCTTGTTTTGTGTTTTTTTTTTTAAAGATTTGTGTATATGGATTTGTCTTGGGGTTATGTGCAGTTAAGTACAAATATCTACAAAGGCCAGAAGAGGATGTTGACTCCCTGAAACTGTACTTACAGATGATTATAAACCACTCAACCTGGGTACTAGGAACTGAACTTGAGTCCTTTGCAAGAGCAGCAAGTTCTCCTAACTGTAGAACCTTCTGTCTATTTCCTTATTTTGTATTTTTAGGACATCCTATTAGTCATGTAAACATTACCCAATACAAAATAAAAAAGAACACCAAACATTGTTGTCAGGAGCCATTATGGGACAAGCTAATAACTAGCAGGTGATCATTCTGAAATGGCCTGCTTCGGATCATTATATAATCTGTGACAGGTGTGCCCTTATTAAGCAAGCTGTAAGGGATTCATTTTAGGAAAGATTACTGCTATAATATGCTTTTCCTGCTATTATTATACATATATAATCACTAAGTAATATCACACCCCTTTGGAGCAGAGCTCTGCAGATCCACGAAGATGTACTATCTTATAAATGATGCTATATAGATAAATAAATGAGTTAAGTCTTTATGATGATCATATAAGAATTCCTAGCCAGGCAGTGGTGGCTCATGCCTTTAATCCCAGCACCTGGGAGGTAGAGGCAGGTGGATTTCTGAGTTCGAGGCCAGCCAGGCCAGAGCTATACAGAGAAACCCTGTCAAAAAAAAAAAAAAAAGAAAAGAATTCCTAAATTATATTAGTGATTATTAAGCACATTTATAGTGGGACTACTATTAGGTCTTTTTTTCCTGATAGTCAAAATTGCAATGAGAACTCTGCCAGTTTCCCAAGTGTCAGCAGTTAATTGCTCTTAGATGGCAACCAGACTTTCTCCTACTTAGAGCACATTCTAAGAAGTTGTAAAACAATTAACCAAAGGTCATAAAAAGGGAACTAATGATTTATTATAAGTACTAGGACAGAAGATAAAATATTGACTGGGTTTATCTATACAAAACTTCTCTAGTGACTTAGTTATGGTTTTAAACTTTCACTAAACCTATGGCGCTGAGGCAGGTGATGGATTTTTACCTAGATAGTTACTCCTCATGGATATACATGTAAACATTCTCTGTTGTAAACTTCTATTTCAATTTATGATTTGATTTTCTGTCTGAACTTTTGATGAACTTTTTAGCATGTGATCATGTATTCTGAAAGATTTTTAAGGGCTGAGGAAAAAGAAAAATCAGAAGTGAGGGACTGAAGAGAGAGCAACGGAGATGAGAAGAACTGAGCTGAGAGAGGAATTGAGCTGAGAAGAAGTTTTTAGACAGAACACTTTTTAGATTATAAGGAGAACACAGGGTGGAACAACTTAGAAACTACAGGTAACATAAAATACTAAGAGAGCAATGTGCAGAATGCAGAGGGAAAGAGGAAAAAAGAAGATGCTGCAGCGATCAGAAGGAGCAGGCAGGCTTCTCCTTCCCATGGGACAGAACAGGGAAGGACAAGGCAGGCTTAGTCTTATTAAAAGAAACAAAGCTTTTTTCTTACAAACCTGGGTTTAATTCATTTAGCATTTAAAGGGTTGAAGCCTTTTCTTTCTCTATGTAATAAAGATTGGAACACATTTTCATCCAGAATGAGTGAGTTCTTTTGGTACTGGTGCTTGGTCTTTTGCTCCGTATGCATATGTAAGTATGTGTGTAAGTATTTAATTGTGAGGATGCATGCAAGCTGAGCCCAACTGGGTTTGAATGGAGATGTATAAATGATTAAATGAGAATGAATGAATCTGTATGTGAATTTATGTGAGATTCTGCATATTTGCTTATGTAAAAGTTGTTCCTTCTGGGGGTGTTATTCTCTTCTCCTGGTCCAATAGAAGTTTATCTCTCCAAACTTCCCCCTAGCCCAACAAGCAAGAGGCATCTGGACAATAGGCAAAAGGCTCTAGCAATTAATCCTTTACTTAATCTCCTGCTGTTTTAGGTTGATGTGCAGTTTCTGGCCCAGAGGGTCACAGAAGGCAAGTCAGCTACAATTGCATAGTAACTTAGACTTAGATAAGTAAACTTTTTATTATACTGCAACCCTAAATTTCTCCTAAGACAAAGTCTTACCCTAGAATCTTGTAAGACAAAGTCTTACCCTCCACCTATGCTCTTCCCCCTCTACTGCCTCAAGAAGAACTGACAAGAAAAAAAACACCCCAAGCCAGGGCTGGCCACCAGGCACATTGAATAACTAAGCCACAAACATTATCCATAGCTACATTCATTTTACATTTTTAATTTTGTTCTTATTTGATATAAAAATTTTACTATAGGTTTAGAGTCAAATCTATGGAATGAGATATACAAATTGGACTCCACATCTGTCTCCATCTTCATCCTACTCCTCCTCTCCCCAATGAGTACACATTCTCTTTAATTTCCAATACAATCTTATATAACAATTTTTTCATAAAATCTACCTAAGACTTTTTCCTTTACCATTTGCTACTATAAATATTCTTCCAACAGTCATTCTGTCCATGTGTCTTCCTTTGAGGGGGGTGATTATTGATCAGAGGACATAATGTCGTCTCCTGGAAGTGGTGTCATTTTCTACTGCTAAGATTGGTGTGTGACAGGTTAGTTTTTCCAACACTTTCATCAGCTAATTATGCTGTTAATGTTTATAACTCAGGGCTTTGGTAGCAATAATCTTGAATGGTAGTTTGTTGCTGGAGGAAAGAGGAAAATAAAACTTGAAGGTAAGATTCTTGGACTTAAAATGTAAGGACCCACCCAGGTTTAATTCTTGGTGAGCCCAGGAACTGCTTCACTGCTGGGATTTTGACTGGTTAATTTCTTTCATCTGCTCCATAGCTCTATGGTGAAGATTGAATCAGAGGACATCTGTGAATGAGTTGATAGACATCTGTCCACAGTAGTTACTAAGCACGTAATTTTAAAATGCTAAAATGATAATAACTAGTAAATACTTTGAGATTATTTTTGTCCTTTGATGAGACTAGGCAATAGGATATTTCTGTCTGGTGATTTTAATACTCCTGGTACAATGAGGAACTCTGGAGCATCTCACGAGGCCAAAGGCTACATGTGAAATAAGTCATAATGATAATGTTTAATGCACTCACCTTAGCATGCCGAGTACTTTAGCTGCATTAATAATTATCCAATTATTTTCAGAAGA
Source organism: Montemys delectorum (assembly GCA_019843815.1). NCBI lineage: Eukaryota > Metazoa > Chordata > Mammalia > Rodentia > Muridae > Montemys > Montemys delectorum. The sequence continues at coordinate 32,497 of JADRCD010210740.1, forward strand.
CGTCATAAGGCCATTATCCTTTCTTGACAAATGAGTACGTAAGGTTAAGAAAGGGATTAATGATTATTCAAGGGTTAAAGTTATATAGCCATGGATCTCAATGTTTTTGATATGCTTACACAGTCATACATAATCATAACTTTATTATCTGTGTATGGGTTGTGGTAAGTGTGAACAGCTTCAGATATTTGTGTGTATGTGTGTGCATTAAGCCAAGGAGCAGCCTAGGTGATCAAGGGGACGTTAGTGGGATGAGTATATAGTCTCATTTGTCCAGAACAGTGCTACTATGTACTCAATGCCATGTACAGTCACTGCTGGCACCAAGTCTCATCCTTAGTGAGTTCTTCTGCTTTTGATTCCTAACAGCCTTCCAGAAACTCTTGGTTTCTTTAATGTTATAGTCTCTCAGTATGCTTGCTGGAAAGCCTTCTTTCTAAATTAAAGGAAAACAATCTAAATACCACCGTCCTAGTGGTACAGGTCTCGGTAGCTTCTTAGTCACTGGTGAGTTCAACCTCAACTTCTAGAGAAGATAAAAAGCAGGCTGGCCTACATCCTGCCTACTTCTTTTGAAGGCTATATATTTCCAGAACTTGAATTATTAGATCCTGCCAAAAACTGTCATAGATAATGTTTTGAGTAAATAAATGATTCTTAGTAGTTCTGTTGCCACTAAGATGGAAGTAGAGAAAATGCATTTGCACAAGAGCCAAAAGCTAGGGGACTCAACCTGAATATTCATTTTTATTTTATTTCTCACCTTTGTTTCTTAAGAAAATGTAATCAACTGGGAGCCAAGTGCACCTTTTCAAACACCTTTATAATTTCGTATTTAAAAGACAAATCAAGGTCAGGGAAAATGGATTGCTGACTGAAGTTCCTAATTGATTTTATTTCATGTATTATCTTATTTGTAGCAGTCCTGCAAGCTATTTAGGTATCATTATCTTTAAACAGTAGTTATGGAAAAAGAAGTAAAAGAATTTTAGCAGGGGCCATGGTCAGGGAAAGTCCAACAGGGGTAAAAAGTATCCAATAGGTATTTGTGAGAAAGTCTTGTGAATGTAAAAGCAAATATAGGTTCGGAGTGTATGACCCTGAGTGAGTCTGTGAAACTTTCTCTTTATATAGGCAAAAAATAGAGTCAATGAGATTAACAAACTTAGTGAACTTTGTTTGCTAGAGCCATTTTAGGTATCGTATGTCATACAAAATCTCCTAGTGTGAGATCTGAAGAAGGAAACAAGAATAATGTTGTCAGCTGAGGAGAGCTCAGGACAGCAGGCTCTGACACTGTGCAGGTATTGCTAAGACAGTAAGATGGCCAAGTGCTGGATTCTTCCAACTTCTCGGAATTTCGAGTATTATTATTATTATTTTTAAATTTAAGTTTTTGATATCATATGACTAGAGAACTTTTGTTCACTTGTACTCTCTATTCAGGATGGAGATTAAACTTATCAGAGTTAAGACAAATAAATTAAAAATGAAGCATTTAATTTAGAAAATGCAGAAGTTTCTTCAGGCTAAAATTGCTAATTTAAACAAGTCTATTAGATTTTGTTGGAGCTAATAAGATACTGAATAAAAGTGAAATTGTCCTTTGGGGACAATTAAATAAAAGACAACAACCCTCATGATTTCATGGGTATATATGTATATGAACACACATACATATAGTCACTCTAGAAGAGTAAAGAGTTCTCTTCCACAAAGTGCAAAGTTTGATAATGTTGGTGATCTATGTACATGAGACATTTAAAATAAAGACACGATGTCATGGTTACAGCAGAACCTAGTTTCTCTAATTCCGTAATATCCTATTGCATTCACGCAGTAGTTCTTTTTTTCTTTTTTTATTAATTAATTTAATTTTTTACACTCCATATTTTATTCCCTCTCCCATCCACCCTCCCATATCTCCACATCCCATACCTCCTCCCTACCCACCTGTCTCCATGTGGATGTCCTCATCCCCCACCCCACCTCACCTGTAAACTCCCTGGGGCCTCTAGTTTCTTGAGTGTTGGGTATATTATCTCTGAATGAACACAGACCCAGCAATCCTCTACTGTATGTGTGTTGGGGGCCTCATATCAGCTGGTGTATGCTGCCTGTTTGGTGGTCCAATGTTTGAGAAACCTCAGGGTCCAGATTAATTAAGACAGTTGGTCCTCCTATAGGATCGCACTTCTCCTCAGCTTCTTTAAGCCTTCCCTAATTCAACAACAGGGGTCAGCTGCTTCTGTCCATTGGTTGGGTGCAAATATCTGCATCTGACTCTTTCAGCTGCTCGTTGGGTCCTTCAGAGGGCAGTCATGATAGGTCCCTTTTTGTGAGCACTCCATAGCCTCAGTAACAGTGCTAGCCTTGGGACCTCCCCTTGAGCTGGATCTCACTTTGGGCCTATTGCTGGATCTTCTTTTCTTCAGGTTCCTCTCCATTTCCATCCCTGTAATTCTTTCAGACAGAAGCAATTATGGGCCAGAGTTATGACTGTGGGATGGCAACCCCATCCCTCACTTGATGTCCTGTCTTCCTGCTGGAGGTGGGCTCTATGAAAGTTCCTTCTCCCTACTGTCTGGTATTTCATCTAAGGTCTTTCCCTTTGAGTCCTGAGAGTCTCTCACCTCCCAGATCCCTAATGCATTCTTGAGGGTCCCCCTAACCTCCTATCTCCCTAGTTTACCTGTTTCCATTCCTTCTGCTGGCCCTATGGACTTCAGTCCTTTTCCTTCACCCAATACCAGATCAAGTTCCCCTCTCCCCACCACTCCCTGCCCCCTTCACTTTCCCTCCCAGGTCCCTCCCTTCCTCCCCACTTGTGATTGCTTTCTTCTCTCTCCCAAGTGGGACTGAGGCTTCCTTACTTGAACACTTAGCTTGTTGACCTTTTTGAGTTCTGTGGAATGTATCTTGGGTATTCTGTCCTTTTTTTTTTCTTTTGGCTAATATCCACTTATTAGTGAGTATATACCATGCATCTCCTTTTGGGTCTGAGTTAACCTCACTCAGGATGATATTTTCTAGTTCCATCCATTTGCCTGCAAAAGTCAGGATGTCCTCATTCTCAATAGCTTGGCAGTATTCCATTGTGTAAGTGAACCACAATTTCTGTATCCATTCTTCTGTTGTGGGACATCTGGGCTGTTTCCAGCTATCACAAATGAGGTTGCTATGAACATAGTAGAACAGAAGCCCCTGTAGCATGGTGAGGCATCTTTTGGGTATATTCCTAAGAGTGATATAGCTGGGTCTTCAGGTAGATCTATTTCCAATTTTCTGAGGAACCTCCATGTCCTGGCCCATGGGGTGGTCAAACTGGGAGACCAACTGGAAGAGAATGAAGGGGCAAGAGACACAAAGAACAGACAGCAAGTCAAGAAGTTTTATCAAGCTGACAAATTTTAATTTTTCCCACTCTGGTTATATACTCATACAAGCAGGATGGGAGGAAGGGGAGGGAGTAGGGCTACTTTGTCTCCCGGGGAGTGCAGGTGCCCTTAGGACCAGGAAACTGGCTAGGTAAAAAGTTCAGCAGGGGGAACAAAACAGTTCCTGTCTATATGATCCATTGCTATTTGTTCCCAACTAGGCTGGTAGCTAGGCACCTCTCTGAAAGATCCATAGATTTTTGTTCTCATAACAAAATGGACTGGTAGATACCTAACCGCAAAATCTATAGCAGGTGTTCTCATAACAAAGTGAGTTTGACCTAGTGGGTTGCTAGATCCCCAACAGCAAGATTAATAGCTATTTGTTCTTATCTGTGTTGGTACTTTCCCACTGAGACAGCTGTTCATTTTCAACTGGGTTAGTACTTTCTCACAGAGACCAAGACTAAACTCTTATGGCTGGCAGAGCAGTTAATGTTCAAACAAGGTTGCTTGCAACACCTCCAGATTGATTTCCAGAGTGGTTGTACCAGCTTGCAATCCCACCAGTAATGGAGAAGTGTTCTTTTCCCTCCACATCCTCTCCAACATGTGCCGTCACCTGAAGATTTGATCTTAGCTATTCTGATTGGTGTAAGGTGGAATCTCAGGGTCTTTTTGATTTGCATTTCTCTGATCACTAAGGACTTTGAACATTTCTTTTTTTTTTTCTAAGTTTTATTGCATTATGATGAGAAAAGTTGAAAGACCCCCAGAGTAGGGGAGACCTTCACTCAAGTCTCGGGATGACATGACCACCCAATAACTCACAAGAGACTGATCTTGATACAATCACACGAGGTTTATTCAGGCCAGATCTGGGGTCGAACTCGTAGCCTAATGGACCAGTGGAGTTCAATCCCGAGCACGAGGAGTAAGGGGTATTTAAAGGGAAAATCCACAAACTAGGGGGGTAAGGGGGTTACCAAGGAAACATGACAAGAGAACAGTGGAAAATTCTAAAGAGACGCAGCCTCTAGTTGAGTCAGGGTCATAAGGAAAACATCCTGCACACTCATTATGCACAAGAATGTGGTTTGGTACTATTCACTTTATGGCTGACTGTTCCCTAGAACCATCCGGATGGCTGGCTCATATCCTGCCTTTTTGTTCTTGGACCTAGCTGGGAGGTAGGGGGGAGCCTTTGTGGCCGACAGGTTTCTGAAACTGGCTAGTCTGCATTCTTGGCTGTGGTCAATGTTATTTACATTTTAGCCGGCTATTCCGGGAATTACTAAGATGACTTATATCCTGCCCCTCATTCTAAGCCTTGTTTAGAGGGGGCCTGTGACCTACAGGTTCCTGGAACTGACTAGCCCACATTCTTGGCTCATTACTTTCTATGCCCTTTTAAGTAAAGGTTATTCAGTTTACTTGTTTACTAATGTATCTCCACTAACATGCTTTTTCTAAATTTCTAAATCTCCCAGTCTTTCAAAGTTACATGATTTTAATTTATCTGAATTTGTTAACATTCAAAAACATATTTTAAGTAAGTAGAATTAAATTACATTCTTATTTCCCTTTTGTACCTCAACTCCTCCCAGAGATTCCCTTCAATACCTACAATATCTTTTTTATCATATTCGTTAAAATTTATAAAATATTATAACAATAAAAATGAGTATTATAAAAGTTGCTTGATATAAAACAACAATTAATTTAACAGTCTTATGTAGATGCTAGCCTACAGCAATACTGAAAATACATATGTTTTTCTCAATATAAATTTTAAATAACTCCAAACATATTAACTGTATATTTCAGGATAATACATCACTACTAGTATTTCCTTTTTTTTTCCTTTTTTTTTTTATTAGATGTTTTCTTTATTTACAATATCTCCTTTCCCAGGTTAGGTGCTTCTCAGCCATTAGAGACTCCTCAGTTGTAAATTCTTGGTTTAGTTCTATACTCCATTTTTTGATTGGTTTGTTCAGGGTTCTTTTGGTGGTTAACTGAGTGGAACCGGCTCTCAGCTCCACTCGGGTCTGGGTTGGCTTCAGCAGGAGGTTAGATACGGACCTGGAAAATAAAACGGTCGAGGGACAAAATAGAGACTGATGCCAAGTAGGTTTATCAAGGCATCTATTTACTTGGGGATATTTTGAACATTTATAGGCAGGCAAGGACTGAAACCGAAAATCTCCAGACACAAGGTATTAGCATAATGTAAACAGGGCAGCAGACATAAGAAGCCAAGGTCTCTGGAAGCTAAAAGTTCTCAAGCAGGTAGGTGTGTTTGCAAGTCAGCAAGTCCTTAGGCAAGTAGGTGTGTCAGCAGCTAGGTGTAACTTCCAGCTGCTAGTCTAAAATGGCTAACTGTAGTGTAGCAGGCCGTTGTTTAGCCCCAGCAGATGGCTGCCTCCAGGTTCAGGCTGTCAGTGTTGCCTCAGAGCTGGGGGGGGGGGGGGGGGGGGGAACCAACAAACAACTTCTTGAATTCTTTATTCATTTTTTGATATTAGCCCTCTATCAGATGTTGGGTTAGTGAAGGTTTTTTTCCCAATATGTAGATTGCTGTTTTGTCCTGTTGACTATGTCCTTTCCCTTATAGAAGCTTTCCAGTTTCATGAAGTCCCATTTACCAATTCTTGATCTTAGAGTATGAACCATTGGAGTTCTGTTTAGAAAATTTCCCCCCATGTGCCAATGAGTTCAAAACTCTTTCCTACTTTCTCTTCTAGTTGATTCAATGTATCTGGTTTTATGCTGAGGTCCTTGATCCACTTAGACTTGAGCTTTGTACATACTGTTAACCAGTTAAACCAGCACCATTTATTGAAGATTCTTTCTTTTTTCCATTGTACATATTTTTGACATCTTTGTCAAAGATCAGGTGACTGTAAGTGTTTGGTTTAATTCTGGGTCTTCGATTCTATTCCATTGATTAATGTGTCTGTCTCTGTACCAATTACATGCAGTTTTTTTTTATCACTATTGCTCTGTAGTAAAGCTTGAGGTCAGGGATGGTGATTCCCCCAGCTGTTCTTTTATTAAGAATTGTTTTTGCTATTCTGTTTTGTTTTTTTTTTTAACCTTTCCAGATGAATTTCAGAATTGCACTTTCCATGTCTTTGAAGAATTGTGTTGTGATTTTGATGGGTATTGCATTGAATCTATAGATTGCCTTTTGTAGAACAGCCATTTTTCCTACATTAATCAGCCAATCCATGAGCATGGGAGAGATCTCCATTTTCTGAGATCTTCCTTGACTTCTTTCTTGAGAGACTTGAAATTATGTCATACATGTCTTTCACTTGTTTGGTTAGAGTTACCCCAAGATAGTTTATATTATTTGTGGCTATTGTGACTAGGCAGAAGGATCACACAGTAACTCTTTATTATATTCTTAAAATGGCTTAAAATGGGCTCTGTGTTCTTCTAAGTTCTCACAATAGCATCTGTAATACCTAGCATACACATCAATCACTCATTCCCAAAAGTTGGCAAGTCACATACAAAACATAAAAGTCAATGGAGTGATGCAGAGTCAAGGGCTGCAAAGGGGACAAATCTGAAGGGAGTGAGCTTTCATCTCTTTTGAGACATGGAAACCACTCATGTATCTCACAGGGGATCAGCTTTTAAAATCTCAATTATTAAGTAACATGTGAATGGCATACCTGTGTAAGGGTTAAGTAACGGAAGGTACCTTAGTGGTTTTAGGCCAAGGTGTGCTGCAAATAGCACATCACATAACAGATCTAAGACAAGAGTTTTATTGGGCGAGTGGTTGAATGGAAGGCATTCTTGGAATGGGGGGCATAAGAGAGAGTAGAGATGACAGAGAGAATGGAGGTCCAGGCATGTTGTTGAGATGAACCATTTAAGTGGTGCACATCACATAGAAAAATATCCAACTCAAGAATTGTAAGCCTTCAGATTTGCATTGAAGTTCCCAGAGACTTTCTATTGGGCTACCAAGCCCCTTTCCTCAGAGACTATTCTTCACAACTGTTTAGGAAATAAAATCTGTCTTCCACAAGTGTCCTAAGGATTAGAAACAATCCCAGCAGGGGCTGTTGTGAAGTAGGTACATACATATTTCATTGTGGTTTTCTACTCTCCAACAGGGCTGGTTGATATTTTTAAGTCATTTTAGTACAGATGTTGATGAATATAATTGTTATAGTGAATGTATCATGAACTAGCTGGCTTACTAGCAACACAAATTTATTTCTTAAGGTTCCCAAGGCTAGGATGAAGTAAAAAGATCTTCACAGAATCACTGTCTGGCAGGGTCTTATTAGCAGATTTCTGAAACCACACAAGGTAAGAAGGAGTAAGAGACTTCTCTCAGTAAGGGCACTGATCCTGTTCATAAGGGTGCCACCAGCCAGACCTCAGCATTTTTCAGAGAAAACATCCTTACACTGAGGAGATTTTAACATGTTGGTTTTGATGTGGAGTGGGAATGTGGAGCCAGAACACTGCTTGGAAAAACATTAAGTATTCAATTATATATATTCAGTTAGGGATATAATACTATTATTTTAAAGGACTTTCTGATTCTTTATTGTCATCATTGTTCAAACAAAACCAGGCATGAAACTGTAATATCAGTCAGGATATTTTAAATAGCTTTGTTTAAAGGGAATATTTATTAGCTTCCTTACATATAATATGCTATTAAGGCTTTCTGTGTTTCGAGGATAGGATGAGGAGTTTTCATCCTGTGCTATAAAAGAAAAAAATATTCTTCTCTTCTGTATTTCTTATTGGTTCCCTGAAAGAAGCAATTATTTTAATTATTGATTATTTATGGTTTAAAAGAAAGCATTTTATTCTGCCCCACAGGAATAAAACAACAATAGATACAATGCATGTGAGGCAGCTCATAAATGCACATCTAACTAGGAAAACATACATCCTTGGGTATGAATGTGCATGTAGAGTGTAACATCCTGCAAAGTACATACCACAACACATTGTGCTCTTTTTTTGGTTTGCTATTACAGTAGATTTTGTAGCTAGGTCTTCAGTTAGAGTCATCAGAATTCTACAGAGAGTCGAGTCTGGAAAACAGTGATTTCTTTGTGGCTAGTCAATATAACATTTATCACTTTGTCTCAAGCCAACCACATGGCTAAAGATGAGCTCCTACTTTTCTTTTGATTTCAAGTAGATTCCTTTGACTCTTATTATCTGCCCTCATCATAGAGTTCATTGTTTATTGCAAAACTTTCACATGAAATACTTTTATTGTGTATATTTGCCACTTTAAAAAAAAATGAGCAAACAGTGGTTTTAATTGAACTGTAAGCACATGACTTGAAAGGACATCAATCACATAGTATTATTTGTCTGTGAACAACTAATACTAAAGAAGACACTTTAATCTATGTCCTTGTATTTAAGTTAGAAGAATCTCCTTGTAGTAGGATTCCTGGCAAAAATACAGAGATTTAAATTTGTTTCTAGTTAGAAAGAGGACAATTTCATTGCCCTTCCTTAGAGTAGATGGCAGATTGTGATCAAATAACTTAAATAACTGTAAACAGAGAAGTGATTGTTCAAACTGATTGTGACTTAAAGTAAATTTCGGGGACTTTGGGGTATTATCTTTAAAGGTGAAAAAGATCTTTTTGGAGTGCTTGATTTTGTTTAACTCAGTCCCAGTACAGTGTCCTACTGCAAAGTGTTTTATTCTCCTAGACTGGTTCTTCTTTTCCTCTACGGTGTATGATGACTTCTTCACAAATAGAAATTTCTATCAACAGACAGAGTTCTTCCTTCTACTGGCTGCTATTGGTGATCTTAAAACTGTTTTTCAGTCCTGCAACATGAAATGCTGCCTTTCCAGATCACCCAGGGCTCTCCTGATGCAAATGGATGGGTGTGCTCCAATCTATGACAGAAACAGAGACTCCTTCATTTCAGCTTTATGTATTCTTCTGCGTGAAATATTGTCAGTTTGCAGCATTACATCCAAACTCATCTTAGATTTCTTCACAAAAATTGAATAGGAGAAAAAAATCTGCTGTTCATATTAAACAGTGAAGTGAAAACCATGGCTTTAAAGAACTGTTTTGTCAGGGGAAGGGGTCCCTGCCCTCTGCTAACTGCTTAAACCTCATAGAGGAAACTCACAAGTAGCCTGCAAAATCTAGTCTAGTGCAAAAGAAGAATACCTACCGTAGTCATGTGACTAATTGATATGTGTAGACAATCGTTCAATTTTTAATTTCAGAAATAATTCCTATGTATTTTCTTTTGATTTTATGGTTCTCTAAAATAATTTATTCTTTCATAATCTTATACATGTGCTTAATGCCATAATCCATTCTGAGCATACTCCTTCTTCAAGATCTGTGATCTTATTCCAACTCCAGCCAATCCTTCCTCTCTTATTTTCCCTTCCTTTGGGTTGCTTTTGTTGCTACCTTTGACCCACAGAGTTTAAACAGGACTGCCTGGGAGGACATGCTATTGGATGTGGAGGTAGTTACAGAATCATGGGATAGCTGCAGCACTGAAGATAATTGCCCCTGTTCGCCCAGAAGCTATCATATCCCCATACCTTCCCAGAAAAGGTACACCACTTGAGCCCTTTCCCTATCCTGATTCCATGTTTTAATTGATTTAACAATGTATAATGTATCCTACAGGGCAAATGATATGGTCCACTCATATTTTTTTATAATGCCATGAGTAGTCCCTGGCATTTAAATATGTCAAATCTTACAGTTTCAGATAATTGTACAAAATTTAAGCATTAATTTGGTCTAAAATTTGTAATGAGAGATATCCTTGATCTAATTTCAGCTACAGGTGACCAACTTATGTATCCCGTGCTGTGACATTTTGTTTTCCACATGGCTTTGGCCATTCTGTCGTCACTGTGTATGGTGATTTTGCTGCAGAGTCTTCACTTGATTTTGCTAGACAGTAGTTCTCAACATTCCTGATGCTGCAACCCTTTCATACAGTTTCTCATGTTGTGGTAATTCCCCCAACCATATAATTATTTTGTTGCTACCTCATGATTAATTTTGTTACTGTTATGAATTGTAATGTAAATATCTTATATGTATCTGATGAGACCTCCAAAGGAGGTCTCCATAGGTTGAGAACCTTTGTCAGGAGGAAGGGGGAGCTATAGCCCAGGCTTATGCAAAGGAAGAATATGATGTGATAACTGAATCTTTTAAGTAAGAGCTATCATATGACAAACCAATCACTGGTACTATTTAATTTCTCTGCCTTCCAGTGAAAACCATTCCTGAGATACATTGCAAAACCTTCCTGTGGATGAAATCACTTCACCACAGCAGTACAGCCAATTCTTTATTTTAGATGACCACAGCTCAAGGTCCTGTATATATCTATTCATATATTACATATTTAATACTCAAATCATTCTGGCTAAAAAACTCAAAAGAAAATAATGAGGTGCCCTTTCTATATAATGATACTGTTGACCAATGGAGACTGGGGAAAAATCCAGTAAGAATATGCATATAATATGCATAGATTCTAACTGAACAATGGGTGAACAGTTACTTCTCCCAAATTTCAGCAACGCTGTCTTGACAGTGGCTCGTGGTGCCTCTGTTGCTAGGCAACCTAAGAGGAGCTGGAGATTTAACTCAAATTTACTTCTATATGTTAGATTTATACATATTTTATTAAGAGTGTATTGCACACACCAAGACAGGCTAGCTGTACATGTCTATTCTCGTCCTTGTGTGAGCTCTTCATTATCTAAATAGGAAAAACATATTGCCTGCATCCTTACTCCCTCCAGGTTTTTAATATTCACGTAGTTCTGTAAGATGTGCCTTGTTATGTCTCATTGTTGCGGCAACATGAAGGAAAATACGCAGTCGTTACTGATGCAGAAAGAGTAGTTATTTTTGATAAGACTTGCAAAGTGTGGAGAGAGAGAAAGAGGGAGAGAGAGAGAGAGAGAGAGAGAGAGAGAGAGAGAGAGAGAGAGACAGAGACAGAGACAGAGATAGAGAGACAGAGAGAGAATCAGAGGAATTTCTGAAATGTGTGGTCTATGAAAGAAAGAAACAGTCTCTCAGTTCTACCTAGTTGTTCTTATAAAGTTACTAAAATTAACAGATACAGAAGTAAAGTTAATAGGGATATTACATGTAAAATATGGATACTTAAATTAAAGGTTAATATCTCAATAATATACTATGATATGTAGGAAACTGGTAGTTTCAAGTTAGAGTTTTATATTTGATCCTGGGGTACTTCGTGAATCAAATTTTAAGAATCAAATACTATTGTCAATGCCACAGTTCAGAGAATTAGATATTAATAAAAAGGAAGTTGGTGAAACTAAATGTAATAGATTGTGAAGGTCGAAGGTTCTCAAATTGATGTTCTGAATCAAAGAAGATAGATGAGAAGCTTTGAAGGAGACAGTTCTAAGGCAATAGGCCAGCAGGAAAGTGCTCGCCTTGTAAGCATGAGGTTAGAATTGTGCCCCAGAAGAACTGTGCATTTCCATCTAGAGTTCAGGTATTTGTCCACAGGCACTGGCTTGGAGATCAAGAATGCTGCAGTCTGCCTTCTATGCACTCGAATTAGAAGGCTCCCTTCTGTGCTTTGTTTCCCACTCCAATCCTCTTTGAGAGGAATCTTTTTCTGCACTTTTGTTTTGTGAGGCTGCTGGAAGGCTGGTAGTAGGAGGGGGTTGGTCACCAGACTATCAGAGTTTCGAAAGCTCTGGCCATAGACACCAGCCTGGAAATATTGGCCATGAGCCAATATTTCCCAATTATCCAATCCTGCTTCACTGTAGTAGGTCTGGGACAAAGTCCCAAGTCAAAGCCTGGACTTTATTTTCATTCCCTCGTGGGAGGCAAGTGCCTTTCTCCTGTCTTGCTGGGAGCTAGGAGGGGGTGCCATGTGCATCTCTCTCCTTACCTCCCTTTCTTTTTAAATATATCTATCGTCTCCTGTTATGCTAAAACCACATCATGGATTTCACACCAGACTTCCTTCCCTTTTCCAAAGAGTTTCACAAAAGAATGGCTTCTCAAATTCATGATTCCGTAGAAAGAAATTGAGCAGAGGTCCTAGACATTCACCTCTAAAGCAAAGATAGACCAGTCCAATATAATCAACTTTACATCAGTGTCTTGGTCAGAGTTTAATGGCTGTGATGAGACACCATGACCAAGGCAATTCTCACAAAAGAAAGCATTTAATTGAAGGGTTGCTTACGGTTTCAGAGGTTCAGTTCATTATCATCATGGCAGGAAGCATGGCAGCATGCAGGCATAAATGGTGCTGAAGAGTTAGCTGAGAGCTACATCTTAATCTACGAGCTGAGAGAGACTGTGGACTTGGCATAGGCTTTTGAAACTTCAAAGCCCACCCTCAGTGATACACTTCCTTCAATAAGGCCACACCTCTTAATCTTTCAAATAGTACCATTCCATGGTAACCAAGCACTCAAATCTATGAGCCTGTGGGACCATTTTTATTTAAACCACCACAATCAAGGCAACAATAATAATAAACCCCTAAGGTACTGCAGTGTCCATCATTGTCACTAGTAGTTTATTCTAAGTGTTCAGTAGGTATTCAATAACTCTGTGTTTGAATAAACAGTAACTTTCAGGCACTAAAATAAGGAACAGCTTTGTAGCATAAACCCCAGTAATTGTGCCTGGGAACAAGCTCCACTTTAGTTGGCATCTGAAAACATCTATAGGAATTAATAATGGTTGACCATTTTAACGACTTGGCCCTTGAGTTTAATATCTTGTAACTTGTATTAAAGTAAGTGTTTCAGTAAGAAATGTGAGACATGCAGGGGCTGAGAACTCTAGCCAAGTTGGCAGAGTGCTTAATCAGTTTGCACAAAACACTGGATAATGTCATCCTCATCACTGCATACAATGGAGCATACTGAAGCACAGCTCTAGGTCTAGCACTGTGCAGGCGGAGGCAGAAAAGGCTGGTCAGAAGTTGACCATCGTGTGGAGCTACGCAGTGAATTTGGAACCAATCTTTTCCATGTGAGACCTCATCTCAAAAAATAGATAAAAAATGAAAGGGATGAGCAATACTCTTAACATTATTTTTACCTCCTAATTGTGTTTGCCTCAATGTTAGCAGCTATTGAATGGATGGAGTGATTTGTGTCTCTTTTTCCATTTTTCTGATTTTAGTTCATTTGTCCATCCATCCACACTGTAAATTATACTGTAAAAGCCTATTTTACACTCACTGTCTTTGACTCTGGGAACCAAGATCTGTACATACTGCCTCTTGAGATCTTTCTGAAATCTACCTTCTGCTTTTCTATCCTGCAGCCAGAATTTTATTCCTTCTATTCTCAAATGTCTCTTGAGTTCCCATAGGTAGTCCTCTAGAATGTCCACCTTCAATTCCGTATCATTCCTGCTGAATGTTCTCTTTGGAGTCTCATGATCTCTGTCTTAGTTTGGGTTTCTATTAACATGACAAAATACTAGGACCAAAATCGATTGGGGGGAGGGGAACAGGCTCATTTCAGCTTATAACTCTCAGGTCACACTCCATTGCCAATCCAAAGTCAGAACAGGCAGGGTCCTGGAGGCAGAAGTTGATACAAAAGTCAAGGAGGAGTGTTACTTACTGGTTTGATCTTTCTGGCTTGCTCAGCCTGCTTCCGTATAGAATCTAGGATGACTGGCACAGGGATGCCACCACACACAGTGAGCTAGGCTCTCCCACATCATTCATCACTTATTTCTCTTTATCCATCAATCAATGAGACACCATATATAGGCTTGCCTATGGGCCAGTCCAGTGGGGCCACTTTCTCAGTTGAAATTTTTCTCTTCCCAAATGGTTCTACCTTATATCAAGTTGACATAAAAATAGCCAGCAAGGTCTTCAAGATAAATTTAAGTAACAGCTTAAAATAAGGTCCATATCTTCCATATGATCTGGGCCTTGCTCCCCAGGTCAAGCCAACCTTTGACAACACCCTTACCTGCATAGTGTACCTATCAGGCTACATTTTGCCTTTCCTGAAAATCGTGTGTGCATATTGCCCCACAGGCAGATAACTATGTCTTATCTCACAATTCTTATTTGTGAAAGTAATACTCCATCACATTTAAAAATTTCTTGAAACTGTTTGGACATTCTGATCTACAAACAACCATATTTTTTTCTTTCAAAGGTCTTAATACTTATATCTTTTATCCCACAATATCATCCTCAACTGTACCCATGCTGAAAAGCTAGCAAAGACAAAAGTAATGGAAAAAAATCTGGTGGAAAGGACTCAAGGAAACATTTTTTTTTCTTTTTGTCACACTATCAGTTTGAGAAAGATGATGTTCAATGAAGACGGATGGAGAGAGGGTTATGAAGATTATTGGAGGGAGGGCAAATAAGAGGAACTCCCAAGCATCCTTTGTCATATCTGCCCCTGGTTCCTTGGCTGAGCACCTAGAATATAGGGACTATACCTGCCATCTATCTATATGTCCCCTAAATACCACGTAATATTTGTCAAATAGATTGTGTGAATTATAGTTAGCAGGCCCTTAATAAACACTCTTGAGTCAAGAATTGCAGGTGCTGTTATTAAACTCCTAGTAAGTCATTTTTGAAAGGCAATGCAAACTACCTATTTAATAGACTTTTTTTTTTTTTGAAATGCAATGTGAGTTGATAAAGATGTGTGGGATCTAAAGATATTAAGCTAAGACATCAGCATCTGTATGTAAATATTGCATGACCATCTAGTCTAACTCTATCCACTGGTGGTGACTATGAAATGGAACCTCTCTGTCAAGTGCTTTCTGATGCAGGAATGAGTCAGGAATACAAAAGCCTACTTGCCCTATTTCAGGTTGCCATTTCCACCCTAAGAGCTGTTATTCATCAACCATACCCAACTTGCCCTTTAAGATATGGAAACACAGTGTATTGCCGCTATGATGGTATTTATTGATTGTATTTGTCTTTGGAGTACATTTGAATCATGAGATTATGGCAGTATAGTGGGGAGGAGTCCAAAGCCACTTCCTGCTGGCTTGCTACTTGCTACAGTTAGTGGGTTGTATGTTCACTAATTTTCGTATTTTATGGGCAATTTTGTCCTAATGAGATGCGTCCTTAAGAAACTTCCACTCTGGTAGCAATGTAGTTTGAGAAATGAAAAGAGGATCACTTTAATGCACATAGGGGACAGCTTGGAGTTAAAATCATGGAAGACAGGACACAAGGCTTATTCAGCTTTTACCCCTGCTGTCATGGATGGCACAGTGGATTGATGATGTCACCCTAGGTCACGGTACTCATCTTTGCTCCAAAGCTCGCAGAAACCCTGGGACACTCGTTCGTTCAAATGCTGCTGTCCACCTTCTGCATCTTCTCGATCGTATGGTTGCACCTTTAAGGCAGAAGGTTATACAAGGTTGCTAAATTTCCTTTAAAAGTTTGAAAATTAGTGTAAGTAAGTTCACTTTCAGCATTGAAAGTTGAGAGGAAAAAGCATGTGATGTTCACAAAAGTCTTACCACTGTAAAGTAATTTACATACATCATCTAATTTAGTTGCAACCCCAGAAGACTAGAAACATTATTATCTTTATTACACCAGCAAGATACTAAGTGGTATGCTGGCGTTTGATCCCAGGATGACATAAGCAGGATTTACAATCTAATTGGCTGTTGAAGATTATCAAAGCAGTCATTTTTTGTTAAACTTTTTTTTTTGTTTTCAATTATGTTTATGTATATGTAGGGTGGGCTGAGGTGGGGATTTTATACCTGAATGAAGTGTCCAAGGAGGCCAAAGATCATGCTCGGAACTAGAGATACACAGAATTGAAAGTCCGTGTAAAAATGTGGGTGCCAGGAACAAAACACTTGTCCTCTGTAAGAGCCGGTATACATTTATAATTTTTGAACCATGCTTTGCTCTTTATTAAACCTAGATGTGAAAAATAATATTTCTCAAAATAATGGAATGTTGATGGAAATTTATGTTTAAGAATTTCTATTTCACTTTTTAAAAACCTTTTCAACTTTCTTTGAGCTGACTGATCAAATCAGGATCTACATGCCGTCAGGAATTTTGGTAAGGAGAGGAAATTATGTTTTGGATAGGGATCATTTGCAGGAATTTTACAGATGATTTATACAGAATTAACTACATGTCTTGGTAAGCAATTAGGGTGTGACAAACACATTGTTCCCAGGATTCAACATGCTTTCTACAGTGTGGTCTGTGAGTTTTCCAACTGTTATGCATAACCCAGAGGCTTATGTTGAGATCAATGACTTTAGCTGTTCTAACTACAAAGCAAACACTGTCTTTAAAACCTCTTCATGATTTTAATCAGACTAGCATCTCTAATAAGCATAATTGATAAGCAGGCCCTCCTATGGGGTCATGGGGAAAGTTTTCTTCCCTAGAAGTCTTTGGAGAATGTACTACAGATATTCACTTTTTAGTTAAATTAAGGCTCATTTGGAAAATAAAATGGTATATAGTATAACTGATTGACATTGTAGAAATAAGTTAGTTTCATGCCAAGCTACATCAAAATCAGTCACATGAGTTAAAATGAATTATTTTTTCTTGTAAGCACTGTAAATTGTGGCTCATATCCTGAAAAATCAGATGTTATGTTTAGTTTTATTTTTAAGCTAAAATACTGATGAAAATTCCACATTTTCTTGTAATTAGGAGAATCATTTTAAAAAGTCACAACATGCTTAAT
Source organism: Montemys delectorum (assembly GCA_019843815.1). NCBI lineage: Eukaryota > Metazoa > Chordata > Mammalia > Rodentia > Muridae > Montemys > Montemys delectorum. Next base: position 49,633 of record JADRCD010210740.1, read on the forward strand.
CCAAAAATTCAGATTGAGAAATAGAAATTAAATATAACAGAAGTAGAAATTAAAATATAGTCTTCAGAAAACTGAAAGAATCTTTTTTTTAGTAGATATTTTCTTTATTTACATGTCATATGATATTTCCTTTCTTGATTTCCCATCTGAAAGAAAAGAAAAGAAAAAAAAACCCTGTTTCCTCCCCTCTCCCCCTGATCACCAACTCACCACCCTCTCTGGCTTCCTGGCCCTGGCATTCCCCTACCTTGGGTCATAGAACCTTCATAGGACCAACGGCCTCTCCCCCCACTGATGGCCGATTAGGCCATCCTCTGCTATACATATGCTGCTGGAGCCATAAGTCCCACCATGTGTACTCTCTGATTGGTGGATTTGATCCTGGGAGCTCTGAGGGAACTAGTTAGTTCATATTGTTGTTCATCCTAAGGGGCTGCAAACCCTTCAGCTCCTTGGGTCCTTTCTCTAGCTCCTTCACTGGAGACCCTGTACTCAGTCCAATGGATGGCTGTGAGCCTCTACTTCTCTATTAGTGGAGTACTGCAGACACTATTGTGGATGCCAGCAAGTGCTGGCTGACAGGAGCTTGATATAGCTGTCTCCTGAGAGGCTTTGATAGTACCTCACTAATAAAGAATCTTTTTTTTTTTTTAATTATAAGCTCCAGATCTTATTCCCCTCCCAGTCCACTCTCTTGTCCCATACCTCCTCCCCACACCCCTGTCTCCACAAAGATATCTCCACAAAGTTTCTTGAGGGTTAGGTGCATCTTCTCTGACTAAACCCAGACATGGAAGTCCTCTGCTGTATGTGTGTTGGGGGCCTCATATTAGCTGTTGGATGCTGCCTGGTTGGTGTTCCAGTATCTGAGAGATTGTAGGAGTCCAGGGTCGTCCTCCTCCTCAGCTTCTTCCAGATTTCCTCTAATTCAACCTCAGGGGTCAGCAGCTTCTGTCCATTTGTTGGGTGCAAATATCTGCACCTGACTCTTTCAGCTGCTTGTTTGGTCTTTCAGAGGGCAGTCATGCTTTTTGTGAGCACCCAAAGCCTCCCCTTGAGCTGGATCCAACATTGGGCCTGCCACTGGACCTTCTTTTCCTCAGGCTCCTCCCCATTTCCATCCCTACAGTTCTTTCAAACAGGAACAATTTTGGGTCATAGTTTTGACTGTGGGATGGCAACCTCACCCCTCACTTGATGCCCTGTCTTTCTGCTAGAGGAGGGCTTTACAAGTTCCCTTTCCCCAATGTAGGGCATTTCATCTAAGCTCCCTTTCTCTGAGTCCTGAGAGTCTCTCACCTCCCATGTTTCTGGTACATTCTGGAGGGTCTCCCCAACTTCCTGCCTCCCCAGATTGCACCTTTCCATTCTTTCTGCTTGGTTCAATATATGAAATTCATTAACATAATCCACTATATAAACAAACTCAAAGAAAAAAATCACATGATCATTTCCTTAGATGCAGAAAAAGCATTTGACAAAATACAACACCTCTTCATGTTAAAAGTATTGGAGAGATCAGGAATTCAAGGCCCATACCTAAACAAATGAAAGCAATATACAGCAAACCAACAGCCAGTATCAATTTAACTAGAGAGACACTTGAAGCAATCCCACTAAAATCAGGACAAGACGAGGATGCCCATTCTCCCATATCTATTCAATATAGTACTCGAAGTGCTAGCTAGAAAAATTAGACAACAAAAGGAGATCAAGGAGACACAAATTGCCAAAGAGGGAATAAAGGTATCACTTTGCAGATGGTATGATAGTATAAATAAGTGACCCAAAAAATTCTTCTAGAGAACTTTTCCAGCTGATAGACAACTTCAACAAAGTTGCCAGGTATAAAATTAACTCAAATAAATCAGTAGCCTTTCTTTATACAAATGATAAACAGGCTGAGAAAGAAATTAGGGAAACAATTCCCTTCACAATAACCACAAATAATATAAAATATCTTGGGGGTAGTTCTAACCAAACATGTGAAAGATCTGTATGATAATGACTTCAAAACTCTCAAGAAAGAAATCAAAGATCTCAGAGCATAAAGAGATCTTCCATGCTCATGGAAAGAATATTTTTTTTTTAATGAAAGAAGTTTGAAGTCATTAATAAAGTATTTGTCCTTTTTGTGGATTTTCAAATGACAATTTTCTAAAAAGAAGAATTTTCTAAAGAAAGAAGCCATTAGAAGGGAAGACTGAATGTAGACTCTGGGCCAGAAGACAAAAACTATTTTAAATTCCTCAATATAAATTCCAAGATGACAAATGAATACTGTTTACAATTTGAAACCTGGAGTACAACATCTCAGCCTCAGAGTATACATACAGTGAGTCTTCCTGCCTTCTGGCAGTGTTCAGATTCCAGAATATGACCTTCCTCATAAGTTTTATAACGAAGTCATAAAATGAGAGGCTCAGGAGAACAATTATCAAGATGGTGAGTGTATTTTCTTGATGATACAGTGGGGTCCTGTTTTACACCTCTGTTTCTGAAAGATATTAAAGCAAAGATTAAAAAATGTTCTAACTGCAACAGGAAGGAAGACCAAATTGATTCTGGCTCATGTCTCAATGTGTCAGTATTCTTGGCAGCCCCTGTTGGCAGGCAGCTGCTGCTGATTATTGCAGGGTTATTTGTCAGGTGTAGTGTGGCAACAATAATAAATCAGACTTCAACTGGATGCTGAACGGTTTGTTTGGAAGACTTAAAAGTCTCCTTGTATAAAGATGCTGGTTTTAAGTGGCAAGCTGCCATGATCCCACATATATCTTATGACAAGCATATTTTCCATACTTGGAAACTGATAATTCATGTTCTGAGACCAGGATAGCCTTCTCTCAGGAACATTCCATACTGGAAGATTCTCTATCAAAAATCTTGGAAAGCAAAAGGCAAGGGGATGGTATATTTTTATAGTTTTCCTGGTCTGTGTTTGAAATGCATTGGAAGTTACTATTAATTAGAAATTTGCATGGAAGATGCTCAAAGACATTGTGGACTTGATGGAAGTAATTTTGACTATTCTAGAAAATTCTCTCCTTCACAGAAAGGGATTTAAAAAACTTTCCATGATTATTTTTAATGCAACCTATCTTCTCCCTACTTTGAATAAGGTGAAAGGAACTCATAAGTTCAGAATATAGCATTGCCTTTGTCTTCCTAGTCTACATCATTGCTTATAGTGCACACCACAGGGAGAGCATCTCGGGTAATTGGGAAAGCAATTTTTTTTTATTATTGATCATAGTAATAATGCTTTCTGCAATATGTTACTCTACCTGAAGTGTTTTCTTTCTATAAAGGAAACTCTCAATAAACTCAGAAGTAAACGATCCAAACTGAAGCAAATGGTCCAGGACTTGTATTTCTTATATACAGCTTTATATATTCAGACATGGATATCAACAACCAGACACATTCCAGGGTTCCTTTTTCATATTCAAATGTTATTCATGAGAACGGCAGATTTAGTCTTATCCTGTTTATCTCTGTATATTCCCTTTCTGCATTTTACTTTCTCAGCCTACTATTTTAGAACCTCTCGCTCATACTCGATTTTTATTCTTTTACTAATAAAGGCTTCACCTAACAGGCTACAGAGGTACTTTCCCCACATAGATCATTTTGGTGGCAAATGTTACAGCCGACATGTATTTATAGTGCCAGATCCTTGCTGTCTGTGTATCCCTTGGGTAGAGACACCTTTACTGCATGAGCTACCAGTGTGGAGCAAGAGACCTGTGCTGACTGCTCTCTTATTTGGAAACCATAGACCCATTGCTGTGCCCTTGGCGCATTTATGAAATTGCTGCGATTGGTCCTCTATGTCTTTTCAAGTATTCATGTAATTCGGTTAGGCTCTGCCTAAAGAAGGGGATTGTTCTGTGCACAGGTGGCTGGTCCTTCCTAGACTTTTCAAGCATTGAAGGCAGCATTTATGCACTAGGCATCAAGGTTGAACAAAGAAAAGACCTTTCTGGAGAGGACAGTGACGATCTCCCATTCTGAGTATTCATGTTTCTCTTCATGCTGTTTACTTTGGGACTTTCGGGATCAGTGGGAAAGCTTCGCAATGAATTTCACTTCTTTTTCAAAGCCATTTTTGCTAGTTTCATTATGTACACCTGGTAATTCATCTTAAGTGGTGAAGAGAAGGAAATAAGGGGTAGACGGAAATCTAAATGTCTTTAGGCTTTTAAAAACTGCTACAATTTCAAACAAATTTCATCTGTAAACAAAACAGGTTTAATGTTGTCAAATATGGAACATTGATTAAAAGAGAATGGTAAATGTCATCCTGGAATTTTTTTTCACTAATATGTTTTATCCCTTTTTTGCCCTTCTACTCTGGAATCAATTGAAGAAATTTGAGATTTTATTGTTGTTATTATTATTATTGTTGTTCAGAGTTTCACACTTTATTTTATTTTTCTGAAAAGGAAAAATGAATTGGCAGTTCAAATTCATCTATAAACCACAGGAAATATATTCTTCAGCAGAAATATGTTTTGGATTTAACTTTATTTTGTGTTTACATGTTATTGAAATAGTCTATAGGTAATCAAGTTACCTATCTTTTGTGGCACAATTTTTATAGCTTCATTTCTCATCTGAATATGCTCATGATGTTATCTATGCCTTGTTAACTCATTTAGAACCATGTATTTCAACTACATACAACCACCATCTCTTTTTCCTGTTGTCAGCCTTAGGTTCTTTCTTCAAAATTTGTACAATCTCAGAATCAACATGTACACTGCATGAAGGCTGAGCAAAGAAAAAACCCTCTTGTAATTATTTATGAAGGAAGGTAAAATATTCCTTCATTCTGTATGCATATTTTAGTTTGCTTTAGAGTACTTCTTCCTCATTGAGCATTGGTTGCAGACCATTAATTTTTACATAAGTCTTTCAGCATTGTTGTGGCCTCATTAATACAATTTTTGAAACTAGTTGATTGTTTTTGTTTCTATTCTGGAAGGAAAGGTGCTCTACAAATATTTATTCCCCAAAGGCCAATTAGATGTCATGTTATTTTTTTCTATTGCTTCATCAGAGTGATGTCTTAGACAATATATAAATATTCCATTGAGAATGCTAGTTATATCCTTTAGTTTATTAAAAGAAAAGCACTTGGAACTTTCTGTGCTTGGCTTTCATTAATCATGCCTTTCCCTATGTGATTTAGATTATTTTTTTTTTAGCGGGTGTAATTTAGACTCTATTACTTCTGGCTAAAAAAATTATGAATTATTCATTTTAAATAGGGAAAACCACCACGTTATCATCCACACATCAACATAATATTGCACACATCCTTAAATGGCTAGTTGAATTTTGATCCCATCTTGAAGCATTATTACCTGTAGTCATCAGGCTATGGTATAGACGCCACATTCAAAGGTAAAGTAAATATGGTCAAATGTCACCAAATCATTGAGTGTGGGCAGAGGGTATTTAGTTGTTATTTGAACTAGTCTTTCAACATTTCTACATGACTGACATTTTATTAAAATGTTTTGAGTAAATAGAATAGTACACTAGAAATTGACCAGGCAACTACTAAGAATCAAGGGACTGTCAAACAATCAACATATCCACTGATAGGAGACAAAAGGTGACTGGTGTGGTGGAAGCATAGAAGATAGATGTGTGTCAAGAATCTCTGTACTACAGACAAATGCTAGAGATGAGTGGAGGTCCGAATGTGACGCACTTAAACATGAGGGATATTTGATGTGATTGGATGTCGATTTCAAGCTACTATGTGGCTTGTTTCATTCCTAAGTTCTGGAAATGGTAGCCAGACTACCATAAAGATGATACATTCTCGAGGCACGGAATAAATATATATGGTGATAAGTTAAAGAGCTGTAGGAATCCAGGACTAACAGTGGCTTAGATGGGGTGGATTTCATGGAAACTGGCAGAAACAAGTATGTATGGCGGATAGCAATACTACATACTGGCAGACGGATTGGAGTAAGGAAATAAGAAACCAAGGGAAGACTTTAATCAGCATGATTAGAGAGGAAGACTGAAGTATACTTTTTTTTTTTTTTAATCTTGAGCAATTCCATAGATGCTGATGGAATAGATCAGATAGGGGAACAAAGTCTTTCAGGAAGGGAAGTCCAGGGAATAAAGCATTCTGATTAAGCCATATTGGATCTGAGATACCTTTTAGGCATCCCAATAGACATGCTTTCTTGACATTTGAATAAAGTAAGTATGATTTTTCTAAGAAGACTATTAACCAGCAGATGTAACAGTGGAGATCTGTGAATTATAGACTGCATTTAAAGGCATAGAACTGAGATTGAGAAAAGTCACAGACTAAGGTTGAATAGGGGATAACCACTTCCGAAGCTTTGTGGGACTTCCGAAAAGATTGCAAAACAGTAGACAAGATGGTGAGGTTCTGGCTATTTTGACAGAAGAGAAGTTGATGGGTACTGTTTGGTGAGGCTAAGAAGAGAAAATTTATCCGTTATGACTTGACTCCACAGCTCCACATTTTGGTTGGTGGTGGTTTTCTGTAGTTGTCTCAGGCTGTTGCAAAGATCATGTGGATGAGAGGTAAAGACTATACCTAAGACTAAGATTGTTGTTAGGGATTATTCTGAGTTAGTAAGTAAATAGTTAAAAGATTTTCCTCTAATTACCATGATTTCATTAGTGCTGACTGGTTAGCTTGGTTTTTTTTTTGGGGGGGGGGGTTGTTTTTGTTTAACAAAACTTTCCCAAACCCAAGGCTCAGGGATAATTGTTGAAGATGGGGAGGAAAGATTGTAAGAGCCAGAGGGTCAGGAATTTTGTTGTGAGACTGTGTCTCCTTGTGAGATCAGAAGCCACACCATAAAGTCTCACCATCATGACCTTCTAAATGTGAGCTGGCCAAGGAGGACACATGAGCATGGCAAACTGGATGGGGAGAACTCCACGAGTCTCAACCCTACACAAAGATCTAGATATGACCCAGTAAACCTGAGAGTGAGAGATGAGATCCTCCCCCAAAGAAGAACACACCTGTTGATTACCCAGGATAAAATGATCACCCCTAAAGCATGCATAATATCATTTTTGGACTCAACAGGTTATATATACAGATAAATATATGTATGAGGTAATAATGAATGAAAAAAGAGGCCACGGATTTGAAACGCAGTATGAAGGATATATGAGAAGGTTTGGAGAGGGGAGAGGAAAGGGAGGAATTTTGTAATTAAAATACAGTCTCCAAAATAAAGAAGTAAAAATAGAAGATAAAATATATAAGGACACACAGTCAGTACTGTCAATTGCTATAGGACGGTCAAGTCAACTAGCAACTAGTAATTCCCAAACAGCTGGAGATCACTGTATGGGAAGAACATTTTCTGTGATGTTACATGCTCTAAACGGAAGTGAGAAGATGACCAGCTATTTTTTTTCAGTGTAGTTTTCTCTGAGGGATAAGAGAGAAAAGGCAGGAAGAAGAGAAGAGACGAACAGAAGAATTCATCCACATGTCTATCTCTTTTGATGTTTAAATATTGTGTATGATGGACATATCTGAATGATCAGAAAGACTGATAGTCTAGGGCTGAAAGGAAACTAATAATAGGAATAAGGCCCTTGACAAATGCTTATCACATGGGAGAGCTTAGACATAGATGGGAAGAATTGCATTTCAGTGGGGAGATAGGCGAGAACACAGAGCATGACATCTTTATGACAGTAATGCTAGAGAAAGGGTACCTCACATTTTGGACAGTCAGAGGAAGGTGTAGATATTTCATCTACTCTTCCCCTTCTCTGGTTATTTTGTATTTGTTCTTTTATGCCAGATATTCCAGTAGCTAAATGCTAATCCATGATTGAATTGTCTTATCTATGATTTTTAAAACAAGAAACTGAGACTCTAATAGTGCTGATAACATTATTGTAGCAAAGGAAGGTTATACAGATTTGAAATATTAATAGTTCAATATTATCGTTAGCAACTAATAGAGCATGACTGTACCAGGTATTACATTCTGGCTAGAATTGTCTAGCCTTATTGTTTTGAAGTATTACTTTGAAGTCCATTCATAGGGTATTGAATGCAGTTTATTATAAAATATCCAATTAAGGCTTTTCCATATTAATTGAGAATGCTTTGTCTGAAACTGAACTTAATACAGAGTGTTTATCGGTAACCTTATAAGCACCTTGTTAAAGGACACAAACATCTGGGTCCAGAAATGAGGTAAACTATGTGGAGCCTAAACCAAAAATATGTGTAATAAAAGGTTCATAATATAGCTAGTCTCCAGGGTTCTACACCTTAAATCACATATGGAACAAATTTGAGATCACCAGGATCATTGATATCTTTGATCGGAGAGCATGAAAGCCAGGCATCAAATCTAATTCATACTAGTGAGTCAGAGAACAGTGATAGGGCCAGAATAAGAAGCGCTGCTCAGAGACTCAGCAGATCTACGTTCTCAACCGGTCTTTGCAGCCCTCTATAGTTGATTTGCATTATGAATTACGGGAGTCTTTGAAATATGAGCATAATGATATTCACGTATTTATCATTGAGACCACTAAACATAATCAAAATGTACACATTTACACATTGTAAACCTCAGTTCTCCTTTTATTAGAAAATTTAATGTCCACGACACTCTGGAGTTTTGTATTTGTGTTGTTTCATTTGAGTGGTAAAAGCAGGTATTAGTTAAAGAATTAGGACATTCCTTATCACTTCTCATTAAAGAATTTCTTTTGCTGTAGCCTGAGTGTGCTATACATGGAGCATGGCTTGCTAAGCGGCTTGGCTGCCTATACAGCTTCAGCTTGCTTATGTTTACACGTGTTTGCATTTACAATCGCCAGTGGTATCTGGAGTCCTTCTGTCCTTCGGCAGCAGTGGAATCTTCAGTTGAAGATAATGGCAGCTGTGAAGTGTAGTATACTCGCATCCAGCTGGGACCAACCACCGCTCTTGTCTGCACTGCAGCCAGCAGGAGAACCTCTTTTGGTTTGGTTAGATGACTGGGACCTGTCATCTGCATGGCACACTGTATTTGACAGAGACAGTGTTTTCTCTTGCTTTTTGTGTCTTAAGTAGTGAATGCTGCAGAAATTTCTGTCTATCTGAAGAACAGTTTAAGGTGTCATGTACAACAGTGTTAAAGAACTAAGTTGCATTTTATATCATTATGTGTAATAGGGCAAGGCCTATTATGTGAGGAACCAAACAGCCAAATAATTCTCTATGATTCAGAGTACACCTGAAATATTTTAAAAACAAGCATGTGGCTTAAACCACTTTGGAAAGCTGTTTGACATTTTCTGCTATACTTGAGATACATGTGCTTTGTGACCCCGCAAGCCAACTGGTGATCACAGACACTAGAAAAATGTGAATGCTTGTGTCCAAAAGCATGCACTGGAGAATACATTCAGGGGTGGTTAGGAGTGCGTAGCTAGGCATAAAAACATTATATTAGCATGGGTAAATAGATGATGGCATGTTGGGTACTATAAAACAGCAAATGTCATGTTCACCAGCACAGATGAGCCCTTAAAAGTAATATTTAGAAGAAGATGGCAGATGTAGAGAATAGATACAGCCTGATTTCATACGTATAACTATCAAGAATAGATACAGCTTGGTTTTCACATTAGGTAGAAAATAGTATTCATCTTGGGGAGAGCAGAGCTTAGGTCAGAGTGGGAAACAACACACACACACACACACACACACACACACACACACACATGCACGCACACAGTATTTATTATCCACTAAGTTTTAAAATGTCTTAGGAATAGAAAAGAAAATTTTAAGTAATTAAGAAAGTCTCTGGTAAAACTATGTCCAATTTCCGGAGGAATCGCCACACTGATTTCCAGAGTGGTTGTACCAGTTTGCAATCCCACCAGCAATGAAGGAGTGTTCCTATTTCTCCGCAGCCTCTCCAGCATCTGCTGTCACCTGAGCCTTTTATCCTAGCCATTCTGACTGGTGTGAGGTGGAATCTCAGAGTTGTTTTGATTTGCATTTCCCTGATGACTAGGGATGTTGAACATTTCTTTAAGTGTTTCTCAGCCATTTGGTGTTCATCAGTAGAGAATTCTTTGTTTAGCTCTATGCCCCATTTTTTGATAGGGTTATTTGGTTCTCTGGAGACTGACTTCTTGAGTTCTTTGTATACATTGGATATTAGCCCTCTATCAGATATAGGGTTGGTAAAGATCTTTTCCCAATTTGTTGGTTGCCGTTTTGTCCTATTGACAGTGTCTTTTGCCTTACAGAAGCTTTGCAACTTTATGAGGTCCCATTTGTCAATTCTTGATCTTATAGTAGAAGCTATTGGGGTTCTCTTCAGGAAATTTTCCCCTGTGCCTATTTGCTCGAGGTTCTTTGCAAACTGGTACAACCACTCTGGAAATCAGTGTGGCGATTCCTCCGGAAATTGGACATAGTTTTACCAGAGGACCCAGCCATACCACTCCTGGGCATATACCCACAAGACGCTCCATCATGTAATAAGGACACATGCTCCACCATGTTCATAGCAGCCTTATTTATAATAGCCAGAAACTGGAAACAACCCAGATGTCCCTCAACAGAGGAATGGATACAGAAAGTGTGGTATATCTACACAATGGAGTACTACTCAGCTATTAAAAACAATGAATTTATAAAATTCTTAGGGAAATGGATGGATCTGGAGAGTATCATCCTGAGTGAGGTAACCCAATCACAAAAGATCACACATGGAATGCATTCTTTGATAAGTGGTTATTAGCCCAGAAATTGGGAATACAGGACGAACGACCCACAAACCATAAGAAACTTTAGAAGAAGGAAGACTAAAAGGTGGACATTTCATTCCTTCTTAAAAAGGGGAATCAAATACCCACAGAAGGAGTGGCAGAGAGTAAATATGGAGCAGAGACTGAAGGAAGGACAAGCATATAGCTATCTCCTAAGAGATTCTGACAATACCTGACTAATACAGATGTAGAGGCTCACAGACATTCATTGAACTGAGTACACGGTCCCCAATGAAGGAGTTAGAGAAAGGTTCTATGGAGCTGAAGGGTTTGCAGCCCCTTAGGACGAACAACAATTACTAACTAGTACCCTCAGAGCTCCCAGGGACCCAACCACCAATCAAGGACTATACAGGGTGGGATTGAGTGTACTGGCAGCAGGTATGTGGTGGAGGATTGCAAATTCGATCATCGATAGGAGTGAGGGAACTCGGCCTTGTGAGGGTTTTGTGCCCCAGTGTGGGGGAATGCGAGGGCCAATGGGTGGGAGAGGGTGGGGGGACAGGCATTGGGAGGGGGGAGGCAGAAGGGGTTTGTTCTTGTGTTTGTTTGTTTGTTTGTTTGTGTTGGAGGGGAAAATGGGAGAGGGAAAGTGTACATGTGAAAGAAAAAAAAACCCAAATTAAAAAAAAAAAAAAATTTTAAAAAAAAAAAAAAAAAAAGAAAGTCTCTAGTCCTCTTCAAGGCACACCACTCAGTCACACCAGTGTCCTTTGTGAACTCTCTGTTAGAATCTGCCAAGTAAGCTGTTCTGCATCTGCAGAAGAGGTTTAAATTCATCTGATTTAGCCACTTAAAGAATTCAAATGAGGCCTTTTTTTGAAATAAACTTCAAGTGTGTTGAGCATGAACACGTGTAATAGGAGTTATTTATTTTAAAGCTCAGCCTATTGGCTGTATCTAATGTTTGATCTAGTTCAACAATTCCTTTCAGTTTTCTTTATTAAATAAATTTATTTTGCTTTTCTTCTTTGTGAGGAATTTTATAATTTTTATACTTGTATCTCAGACATATAGAAATTCTCATTCAGTTTTGTTGATAAAGGTATTACTGATTTCAGTAGTGAACAGACATGTTCACATTTATATGCACACACCATTCACACACACACATACACATGTTCCCTCTCACACACAAATGCAAACATTCACACTTATTAATTATGTACATGAAGCTTAAAAAGTATATCAAGTACACTAAGGACTCTGGTTAACTTATCTGACATTGGAGACTGAATTTTAGTAGCAGAAATTCTAGGAGAAGTTTTCCATACAATTAATGTGTTAACTTCTGCAGACCTATTTTTTTTAAATCTATTGGGATATATTTTCCAGAATAATACTAAAGCCAACACTAATAGCCATCTTTTACCAGACACATACACACTACTGAGGACACACATAACAGGAGATGTTAAACAAGAGGGAAAGTATTATTATTTTTTTGTGTGTGCTTCAAAATCAGTAGAGTATTTTTTTTCCTGAAACCATGACTTTATTCATCCTAGTAAGGTGAAAACTGACTACTTTAGAAAATCTTTGAAGGCTATCACTAATAATAATGCTTAAAATGTTAGCATCAAGGAGCTGGGAAGCTGGGTAGTGAATAAGGTGCTTGATCTCATCTGCTTACGAGCCAGATGTGTATAGAAAGAAGTTTGCCTCTGTAATTGTTTGTATATGCTTATATACACTGCCATGGAGTGGTGGCACTTTTGGAAGGTGTGGTCCTGCTGGAGTAGGTGTGCCACTGTGGGTGTGGGCTTTGAGACCTTCATGGTAGCTCCTTGGAAGCCACTATTCTCCTAGCAGATGAAGATGTAGAACTCTCAGCTCCTCCTGCACCATGCCTGCCTGGATGCTGCCATGTTCCTGCCTTGATGATGCTGGACTGAATCTCTGAACCTGTAAGGCAGCCTCAACTAAGTGATGTTTTTATAAGCATTGCCTTGGTTATGGTGTCTGTTCACAGCAGTAAAACCCTAAGACTGAAGATGGTACCAGGAGTTGGGTATTGCTGTGCTCACGCTTTTGTTTGTAACAATGTGGATTTGGGGACTAAGCAGTGGAGTGCTTTAAATGAGGCTTACTGGCCTAACTTAGGAGGAATGTGGAAGACTTGGTACTGAGAGTGACTAAACTGTGCAGACATGGCCCAAGAAGTTTTAGTGGAGAATTTTAATGTGGCCTAGAGATTGTGTTTGTATTAATGTGATGAAGAATGTGCCTACTTTTTGCCCTTGTCTGAAGAGTCTGCCTGAGGCTAAGGTGAAGAGACTCAGATTAATTGCCTTGATAAGGGAAGTCTCAGACATTCCTATCATAGACTTTGCTCTCTTGTTAAGTCTCACGAAGAGCATTTTGAATAAGCATACCAAGCTTAGAAAGGAAAAATATAAAATATATAGTTCGAGTATTAAAGGGGTACCAGAAAGTGAAATGGAGCTGAATTCTGTGTTCAAGGACATTGAATTGAATCAAGGGAGTGATAAATTTAGCTATGTAGCTAAATTTAGATTCAGGCATGGTGCAGGACTAGCTGAGAGTTTTACATCTTCATCTGAAGGTTGCTAGCAGAATAATGGCTTCCAGGGAGCTGGGATGAGGGTCTCAAAACCTATACCCACAGTGACACACCTACTCCAACAGGGCCACACCTCGAAATAGTGCCATTCCCTGGGCTGAGCATATACAGACCATTATATTCCACTCCCTGGACCTGTTAGGCTGTTCAAATATATGAGTCTATAGGGGCCATACCTAAACATAGCATAATGCAAAATATAATTAGTCCAACTTCCAAAGTCCCCATAGTCTACAGCAGTCTGAACAATGTCAAAAATCCAAAGTTCAAAGTCTTTCCTGAGATTTATTCAGTCACTTAGCTGTAATTCTCAAAGCAAGGCAGTAAGTAACATCCCTCTATGGCCTCTGCATCAGCTCCTGCTTCCTGCCCAGTATGAGTTCCTGTTCTGACTTCCTTTGGTGATGAGCAGCAATGAGAAAATGTCAGCTGAATAAATTCTTTCTTCCCAAACATGCTTCTTGGTCATGATGTTTGTATAGAAATAGAAACCCTGACTAACACAGGTTCTAATCCCAGCTCTTTGGGAGGTGGTAGTTGGTCTCTTTGGAGCAAGCTGACTAGCTAGGCTGGCCAAACTTGTATGCTCTTGGTTCAAATGAGAGGTACTGTCTGAATCTATATGGTGGGAAACAAGAAAGGAACAGCATTAGGTCAACCATTGACCTTTGCATGTACACACTCATAAATACACACATGTACACACGCATGGACATGCACATGCAAAAAATAAAGCTGCATCATGAAGGACGGAGGTAAATACAGTTGTTCTGGGTTAGATCCTGCACAGCTATGTAGTCACAGGGACACTAATATCCTGATTTCAGTAGCTTTATCTCTATTGTTGTATTTTCTCATTGTACTCCAATTTAGAGGGAATTTCCTGTCTCCTTTCTATGAACAACATAAAAAGGAAAATAAAAGTATTTCTTTGTGCCAAGCAGTGGTGGCGCACACCTTTAATCCCGGCACCTGGAAGGCAGAGGCAGGCGGATTTCTGAGTTCGAGGCCAGCCTGGTCTACAGAGTGAGTTCCCGGACAGCCAGTGCTACACAGAGAAAAGCTGTCTCGAAAAAACCAAAAATAAAAGAAATAAAAATTTAAAAAAAAAAAAGTATTTCTTTGCTAAATTTCATTTCTTTGAAAGAAAAATCAAAGAGATATATTTAAAAGTCTCACTAATTTTTTTAATTCACATTTTTCTTTATTAAAATTATCAAGTCTATTTCCTATCCTCTCTATTTTATTTCTTCTCTCATTCTTCCCAATCCTAACTTGATGTGTTCTTCCTCCCCACACTCATTGGTTACTTTTAGGAGACAAAATATATTAAGGGAGGTTGGGCAATGAATCTAAATCAGTCAACTCAGAATAAACCAGAAGTCTCAGCACTGACCCTGGTGGAGTTAGAGGGATGATAGTCACTTAAGACTGCACATTGTTCTTGCAGAGGCCTGGGTTTGGTTCCCAGCACTCTTGCTGGGCCACTCACAGTTGCCTATATACTACTGTAGCTCCAGGAGGGATTGATGAAGGTCTTCTGGAAAGGGGAGTAATGATTTGTCAGGAGTGATAAGGGATACATAAATTGAAGGGAAATTTAGAGAGAAAAGACAGTATTGTGTCTTTTCATCCTTAAGATTAAAAACAGATTCACCTTTCCCTCTCCGTACTCCTAACCTTCTTCTCAGTTCCACATCATTAACATTTCTTGGTTTTTGAAACATATTTCTTATACCTCATCTTCCAATATTCTGTATTGATCCTTATAATTATGTTAGAATTGGTCAGCTCAAAGCTTTAATCGTAAGAAAACTGTCCTCTTCTGCAACGATCCCATGAACACACATCTCAGTTTCAGTGTTTTAGTCATGTCTTTTTCCTGGGGTTCCTGTCTTCCTTGTTCTTATTTCTGTATGTCTTCCATCGTCACAAACATCTCAAGGCACTACTTTCCTAATCTCCTGCTTCATACCTCATTTCTTCAAACACATCCTCAGATTTATCATTCCCATCTCCTGGCCCATTAGCCCTTTCTTTTCCCAGTATCTGCAGAACCTTAGCAATGTATGTTTTAAAGGCACCATGGACTATCTTGGTTCCTCCTGTCCATGAGTGTGTCTACTCAGAACATTTCATGTTTCTCTTTGTCTAACCTAAGGGGCCAGTTGAAGTGATTGACACAAGTTTATGATAGGACAGGACAGCCAGTTCTGTCAGAAAACTCCAGTTCACTTTGGGCAACATCAGCAAGAATCTGTAGGTATTTTTCCTCTGGGTTGTGTCTCTCCACAGAGCTGACGTCCACACTTACTCTTAGGAGATGGGCAATAACAAGTGCTCTGGGGTCACAGCTCTTTTGGTGAACAAGCGTAAGAGCTGTTTTCCTGTACAAACAGCTCCATTACTTTGTACATATTACATTTCTGTTTTTTTTTCTTTTGCATTGCGTACTGTTATTTTGCGAGGTGCTATTATATAAGGATACCTTCATGTAAGTGTATATTGGTAGATTGTCCATCGAACAAATCATCCCATACCTTTCTTCTCCCTACCTCACCCTTCCTGCTCCTGTTAGCACCTCACTTCCCCCAGGCAGTCCCATGTACTCTTAGGTAATATACCTGTTTATTATTTCATGTATCTATATAAAATAGGCAGTGCAAGCAGAGAAAAAGATCCTGTTTGTTGTATAATCAGATCTCCCAGCCTTATTCCATGTAAAAGAACAAAGGCATCTGAACAAACAAGACCTCCCAGCTTGAATTCTCCAGTAACTCACCCAAAGAGTTTCCACTTTGGATTTCCACTTAAATATTTATTAATCTTAAATATCAGTGTTGAAGAAAATTGTAACTTTGATTCATAGTCCAGTCAATTTTGTTGATGATTTCTGGGAACTAATTTATAATACAAAAACAATTGCCCGCACGTTGGTGAGCTGCTTTGAATGTTATTTCACTTATCCAGTCTAAAATATTTCATTTATAGACTACTACTCTTTCAAGTAAGCTTTTCTTTATATAAAAGTTAAGATAATTTTGAAAAATAAAGCAAATTATTCTGAAGCTAAGATTAGATTTTCATTGATTTCAAGTAGACTGTAGGTAGAATTAAATGTACGTTGTGTATAATATAGCTCATTTCTTGAAATTACCTAGAGAGTACACATAATTTTGGAAATGAAAATGTTAAGCACTAAGAAAGTTTCTCCTGTTATTTGTCTTCGATTTACTATAAGCGTCTTATGGTGTGACTGCTTTTCTAACAACAAGAATTAGTGTCAGCTTTGGAGAAAAAGTGTAGGGGAAGCATGCCTAGAGCATCCCTTTGAATGGCTCAGGCAAGAACAGGTGTTATTATCCCGGGAGGAACCCGTAAGTGACTTCTATGTAATTGGAAGTGTGTCCTACCCTGATAAGAACTTGTGGGGAAAGTGGCAAGAGACTAGTAAATTGCCAAAGGGAAAAAAAGCCAGGACAGCATGCTGTGTTCCTCATCTTAAATCTATGTCATTTCTTTAGGATCTGCAGGTTTCAAAAAGAGATGAGGGCTAATTTGGAAATGCTACTTCCCTCTGTTTCCATAAGAAAGTCTCTACAACATGGTTTTAAGTAGGTCACAGAACAAAAATAGCCCATAAGGCATGCCAAGAATCTGTAGGAACAAGGTTTGGAGATGCTCCATCCATTTGCGTTTCCCAGCTCTTTCAACACTGTTGGAAGGAAAGAGAAGAGAACCATGCTAGGGAGCTTTTCTCCTGCAGGGAATGATTGGTGGCAAAACCTAAGTATATGACCATCTATGTTGTGATTGTTTAGTTGGCATGATGATTCTGGATATTTGTTAATTTCTTTGCTTATTGACTTTTAGCATGCACATAAAGTTCCTTGGGCCAGCAGAATAACAAAATCTTCTAGGGGGCTTTCAGATATCATCATACATTTTTGAGGTTTCTAATGGCAAGTTTCTATTTTGTTGTACTTAAATGGAATGCTATGGGGCTGCGCATTTTTGCTTATTCTACATTGTTGTTTATTCATGAAGCACAGAAAAAATGCTGTCCACTGACAAGCTCCCATTGTGTACTCACCACAATGCCAAGTCCCCATTTACTCTAAAATTTAGCGTTCAGTGATAATGCATTTTATAAATTCCTTCTCAGTTGCAAAATTTTTTTGGTGCTTAAGAAATTGTACTTTAATTACATTTAGTCACAAAGTTTAGCAAACAAAAAAATAGTCCTTTGACATGCAGCATCAGCCTTTTGCTAGATTTTGATAAATGTGAACAAAAATCAATAGATGGATGAGTATGAAGAGCCTGAATAAAATCATCGCACCTCAAATGTGTTTCCCAGTGTAGCTCGGAGGGTAAATTTTCCTTTCAGCAATAAGAACACTTATTATAACAGAAAATTACCCTCTCAACTTCCTACTTGACGCTTTCTTTATAGAAGATAGACTAACACTCAACAAACAGAGCAGAGTGTCTAACTCGAATATACCATTGTACACAAAAGTAATGTGTACTCAGACATGATTGTTTCTAGTCTAGACTTTTAAGAATAAAGTCTGTATCTACATTCCAATGTAGATTATCTTTATCCATCTCATTGTCATGGTTTCACATTATTATGTTGTTTTCTCTGTGGCTATATATAAATCATAGCATGGCCAGCAGCGTGATGAATGTCTGGGTTCTAGAACTTTTCCCTTGCCCAGTCCTTTCAGTATTTCACTTGTATAGTTCCTTTTATTGTAAAGAGAAAAAAAGCTAGAATATGTAACTGGTGATTATCTTCTGTTTGTATCTATAAACCTGTGCCCCCTAAACTCCTTGGTACAGCAGTTCTTACAAATCAGTGTTCTGGATTCTATAGTATACCTTGTCCTTGTTGCATGTGTATCTAACAACATGACTTTAAGTTATCATTAGATCATTGGACACTCCTAGTTTCTGGGATTCTAAGGTGTCACTTGCTGAATACCAGCACAGAAACCTGGATAGTACTTCAATCATCGTATGTTTCATCCTCACATTAATGGGCCCACAATGTCACTGCTTGTACCTTGTAAATGTCTCTTGATTTGATTCTCCGTCTCTATACCTAATGCCAGTACAGTCCAACCATATTTGCATCACACCCAAAATATTAATACACTATACCTGTTGGTCATCTGCTTTTAGTGTGGTCAACCCTGCTTAGACAATTGCTCAGATCTCTCTCAAATTTATACCATATATCAGCATGCCCCACATCTGATTTTACTTAAGATGTATGAGTCAGATCCCATTAGCTTTATGAGGAATCAGGTACTGCTTTTATCATTAATATTTTTGCATTTTCCATTCATTCCATGCAATAGTATTTGTTGTGTGTGTCTGAAAATAGTATGTAGATGTGAACACATAGATGAAAAATACAGACTCACTGATCCTAAAGTAAATGATAATGACTACGAAAATATGGAGTGAGGATGGCCTGCTGGTCATAGATATTGAAAGACACTTTAAATGCTGCATAAACAACAGCATAGCAGTTTTTAAATTATTTCTTACATTTGTTACAGGTGTGCAAGATAATTCATAATTTCAAAAATGTCTAAAGATTTAAAAAACTGTATATTCAAGTATATCTGTGTGGACTTTTGCACATTTTTCCGTACACTCAGAAACTTGAAGAGAACATTGAATTCCCTGAGCTGGAGTTATATACAGGTGGGAGTCTCAGGCATGTTTGCTTGGTATTGAACAGGGTTCTTTATAAGAGTATTACAAGCTCTATACAACTTAACCATCTCTCCAATACCCAGAATTTTTACATAGACCATATATTCACCCTCAGTATTGAACTTATTTAAGGTCCATGCTACATATATATAAGATAAATATACCAAACCATGTGGGAAAATGCAGAAAGCATGACAAAATTATTTTCTAATTTCTAGAGGAACTATACACCAAATAAACATATTTAGACCATTTAGAATGTACCCAAAGATATGTCTAAATAAATTTACATGATTAATAATGTAAATGTATCTTTCCATTTTTTTGATTAAGCAAGAGTGTAGTAAAATCAGAATAAAATGTCCAAAGTCTTAAGAATTTCTTTCTTTTTTCCTCATAACATGTAAAATTAATCTATTACTAAATAGTTCCAGTGCCTATATTTAGAAATGAATTTTGCAAGAATAAAGTTCCCTGTTAAATATTATAAGTGTCTGTATCGAGGACTTAGCCAAGAGTCTAATTTAGTCCCAATCATTGAGGAAAGAAATCATTGAGATGTAGAAAATTATATGAAATGTGTTCTATTTTTATATAAAGGAGACTTTTCACTTTCAATTACACAGAAGCAAGTCTTTCTCTTAGTTTCCCCTCCTCTACTCTAAGCTTGCATATATAGCTGTAGTTAATGAATTTCCAAAAGAGAACTATTGCACATTTTAAGAGAAGGAATGGTGTTTGGGCAGATGCTATTCTTTAAACAAACACACAAGCTTAGATCACAAATTTTGCTGCAGGATATTTTTAAATCAGGGTTTGAGAATGATTACTTTGTCTTCATGGATGAGGACACTACCTTTTCAGTGTGGCTGCAGTCACCTTATTCACCAATGGCATTGCAACTGAGTCATGGGTCCTCAGAGAAAAGAGACTAGCCATATCAGAATTAAGAATAAATTGAGAATATTTAAATCATGGAAACCACTTTGGCTTCTTTCAGTAGTATGGAAAAATTCATACATTTTTAATAGGAAATTGCCCAGTCACTGAAAAACAGAGATGAGAGCTCTGTGGTCACAATCTACCTGTGGATGCTACTACTCATTTAAACAAATTCCTTTTGCATTGAGGAGCAACAAGCAAATTCACAGTAATTTCTTTTTGGTGGAATAAAGTATTTGTTCTTGTACCCCAACCTTTCTACACTTAAAATACAGAACACATCTGACCACACTCATATATGCAAGGTTATATGACATGTTCCTTTATTGTATAAAGCTCAGGTATCAAATGCAATTTGTGTTCTTCTCTGTATTCTAGTGTAGTTCCTCAATAATAAACATTTTTTCATGAGATTATTTCCTGTAAGATCTGTTAGTGAGTTCATGTTTAATATAATCTAACATAAAACAGTCTACCAAATAAAATCATAATGGAAACTCTCTTTCTGTTGTGCAGAATAAATTATATATTTTGACTCAACAGAGAAAATGTCTATGGTAGTTACATTCACTATATAGCATCCCAATTTGTAGAATGTATATTTCTCTATTAAGTTATGTACCATCTTAATTTAAGCAAACAGATTGTTGAATTTCCAACAATACAGTAGTAAACATATTTTGCATAAATGTACACTAAGTTGAACGTAATTGCAGAGAGGAGCGTAGTAGCTACACTCTTAGGAAGCAACTCTAAGAAGAAAGCTATTTGTGAACAGTCAGTATATGTGTGGTCCCAGAGGGGAAAGGGTTTATTCTAAGTGACACACCTTAACTCTTTCTGATCTCCAACCATCTCCATTCACGTGAGTGACGTGCCTCATTGTAGGAGTCATGTTTGAGCTTCCAGCTGTTTTTAATATTGGAAAGTGAAATGCAGGGGTGTGGAATGGTTCTGGGGACAGAATTTTTCCTGCCAGGGATTCTAACAGATGTTGATATAGTTTAATATCCATGAAAGACAGGGCAAATATAGAATTGCATCAAAGCTTTCAAGCCAGATGGCCATTGGCATTTACATGGAAGAGTCTATACTGTGTACCAAGTTGCATATTTTTGTGTGCAAGTTCTCAGCCATGGTGTGCAGTCAATGGTGTTTTGACAGCCATCTGCTCAGACCTAACTTTCTCTCTTCATGTGTAACTAAAACTGAACATTTTCAAAACTGGAAATTCCAGCTAGTATTGATTTTAAGACAGTAAAAAATAATGTCAAATGTTTGGAATTAAAACTTAAAAGTAATGTCCCTGATTGAAAAAGAGGATCTTAGAGCTGTTAAAAGAAAAAAGAAAGAGTTAAAAAAACCAAAAAAACCAAAACAGGGGAATCTCTCCATGAATAAAAGGCCTTTCGTTTATTACAACACATTTTTTTTTCCATATACCAACACATTTTATTTTTTCCAAAAGGCTTTCTCAGCAAATTATGAAGAAGTTAGATAAATTAACAATCACACAGTCTCATAGATTTATAGCAAGCACTTGTAAATATTTGTTGAAAGAATAAGTGACTTGCACAAAATAATTTGCCTATATGTACATTTAGCAAATTGATTGGCAGGTTTTTATATATGGAGATAAATCAATGAACATATATTTTTACAGGAAAATTTATGTTATTATGTTGTAAGTGAATGAAGTTGTGCTTAGTAGGAACTTTTGTCAGTTTAAAATACACCTACAGATATGCTAGGCATTGTGGAAATTCAAACTGGTAGAAATATGTCTTCTTATGTTACAAGTCCATCTGCATTGAAAAAAAATAAAAGGAGAATTTTAAAAATAAAATGTCATACGCTGTAAAGTCATTGCTGAAGGACAAGAAGGAATGAAGATTTATTTTTAGTCCAAAGAGATGAATTTGAACAGATTTTGAAGGAAACACTTCTAGAATTTATGAAGAATAATTCATGTGCAGACATGAGTAGCAGCTAGAGAAGGTGGGAAGTTGGGTGGTGCATTCAGACAGAAGCCAGAACTCTTTTAACTACAAAATGATACTTTAATTGAGAATTACATAGGAAAAAATAGAATACATTTTGATAGATATTGTAGATATTGGTGATAATATAAAGTACTTCGATTACTTAGAGGAAATCATATTTTATCTAAGAGTTAACTGAAAATTATTTATGGTTGTAGAGATCTGTGGAAATAAAGAAAGTGGACTTCTGTGAGCTTTAATCTACATTGAGGCACAGGAATCAAATAAATTACGTTAGTCTCTTTTAATATAAATGAAGACTGCTACAGTGTCATGGAGAATAATCAGAATTTAAAAGGAACATCTGCATATTATAAAGAAGGAAAATCTGTTTCGACTAGATTCCAAATCCTGTGTCCATATACCTACAATCATGCTTTAAATTATAAACCA
This sequence comes from Montemys delectorum, assembly GCA_019843815.1. Taxonomy (NCBI): domain Eukaryota; kingdom Metazoa; phylum Chordata; class Mammalia; order Rodentia; family Muridae; genus Montemys; species Montemys delectorum. Next base: position 72,151 of record JADRCD010210740.1, read on the forward strand.
TTTGTATCATACTTTGCAGTGTTCAAGTCTATGACTGATGCATTTGCCTCGTGTTGTATTTGTGTTCTGGTTTATTCATTTGTCAAGTATTTGAGCATTTTATTGAGTCTGGTATTACATTGAGCAGATAAAATATTAGACAGTGTTTTCAATCTGGTTTAGAGAGAGATAATCAATTAAGATTATTTTCACTTGTAGTATTGAGGCTCCAAATCTACCTATTTGTTTCATAAATATGATTTCCAAGTCTGACAAAGTGGGCAACATCTGTGTTTCTAAAGAATAATGTTTTTATGGGCACGTTTGTTGTTGTCAAGCAAATATCTAGTATTATTTTCAAAATGGCGCTCATATTCCTTGTTTCAACATGCTTGGGACAAGTTGATACTTACAGTTTTGTGAGTGAATAAATCCATACACTGAAAGCACACCCTTTGATAAGTTAACCTTGAGTTCTGAATGCATTTAGAGCCCAAGCGAATGTGGTCTCAGGTTTAATCATATGGGCATATTCTTGTTTAAGTATGTAGCGTATTTTTCAACCTATAATTACTATTATTTTGATTAAATGAACCATAATTTTGGAATATTTTACTCTAAACTGTGAATTCTAACTTTCAAAGTTCCTGCTGATGGCAATAAAGATATTCTATAGTAATAAGGAAAAATAGCCAGCCATTGGATGTAATACCAGGACCGAGTCCCCAAATATGTTTTCCCCTCTAAAGCGATTTCAGAATATAATACCTGCTTATGACTTCAGATGACATAATATAGTTCTAAATTAGTCAGTAGTACAGGAGAGAACAATAAACTCATGGATTGCATAGACACAAATCAGATGTTTCACACGGAAACAAAAAAGCAATTTACTGGGAAAGCAAAAAAAAAAAAAATCTTACGGCACTAAAACAGGGTGATGAAGAAATTACTTGATGTGCAAGTGTGAGGGAAAATAGCTAGTGACACTAGAGTGAACTGAGATTGCATTAGGCATCAGCAATGGAATTTAATGATCATGCAGTTACATACCAGAGAGTATAAATAACAGTGTGCCATGGATAGCTGAACATAAAACCTCAAAAGCACAGAGAATTTTATGCAGTCATGTTGTTGGGGCGGGGAATGCAAACTGATCAGGGATATTTAATTAGATGACAGCTGCATGAGTGCTTCTGTAGCAGATTTCAGATTAAAAATTTCTCACATTGGGTATCTTTCTTGTAGGAAGAGACACTCCCAATTCTTACCTTCCTTGGACACATTAAAGAGATGTTTCCCTTTATCCCAATTAGGATAGCCAGAATGTAACAGTGGCCTCAACATGAGTGCCAAGCTGATTGGGAATCAGTCCGTTTAAACAGGGGCAGTCATTTTAATGTACTGCCCTTTCTCTCTTCATGTCATGGAAAGTAATTCCCACTGTCCCTGCAACATATCTCTCTTTAGAAGAGTCGAGGGTCACAGATCTACCCTACCACATTGGCTTTACATGGGTTTGGGGAAACCAAGCACAGTTCCTCATTTGAGCTCAAGTACTTCACCCACTGAGCCATCTTCCAGCCCCAGGTGTCTACTTCCCTTCAAAGACCTTAGGGTGACCAGTTGTAAATATCTTATCTCTAATTACAGAGTTAGGTTTGCTGGCATATTAAAGGCTCCTCTGAGTCTCAGCTCCAATGCAAGGTTGCTTCCTAGGGAAGCTGCTGGCTGAGAGGTAGATAACCGGCTCGAGGTCTGTGTTCACTTCACCTTCTCCAAGCCTGTGTCCGGATCCCTGCCTAGGAATGTAAATACCAGCTGGAGCTTGTTCCGCTGGATTTCTGTTTACTGTTATCATTGCTGACCTTCTGACTGACCTCAAGCCAGACTCCATTTCCTTACCTTTGAGATTCTCGTTAGCGGTCAACTCTCCTTCGGATCCTCTTTGTACTTAGTGTGCTTGACGACATTTATTCAGAAACGGTATTACACAATTATATTGCACTGCTCTGTAGCTCTGTGGAGACACAGGACTTTGCCTGTGCTCATCGCTTTGTGATGTTATGTCTCAGCTGAATAACAGCTAGAGAAAGTCAGCGAGCGTGTGTCTTGCAGAAGAACCTGCATTGGATAGAAAGGCATGTCTCATATTTAGAAGGCCATCTTTCATTGTTGATATTCCTTGATTTGCTTTCTAAAATTGAGTTAACAATGCCTACCCAATATATTTAAGAGATTTATGTGTTAGAGAGAAGAAGGGAGTGAAGAAGAGAGAAAAGGAGGGGAGGAAGGGATAAAAGGAGGGAAGGCGGAGGTAGGGAGAAAGGGATCCTGAGAGGGAGTGAGAGACTGAATCCAGAGAAAAGTAAAAAATACTTGAGTAAATTGAAGTGTTCTATATGTATTATTTACAATGACTCAAAAGTTCATGTTTCAAGCACCTGACAGACAGATGTGCGAGTGATTTGTATTTTGTTTTTGGCTTTATTTTTAGATCAGGTACAGTATAACGAATGCACTCCATATAGAATTTTTAAAGGTCATAGTCTCAGGTGATTCACTCATTTTATTAAGGGATATTTAATGAGTTTCTGTTGTTGATTTTGTGCGTATGTTTGTCAAAGACTGCTATCTGAGAATGAAAAGATTAAGACACCACAGCCCAGCCTTCAAAGAACTGAAAGTCAACTGGTCACAGAAGTGTGTTGAAAGACAGAAATAAGATTCTGACAGAAAACTCATTATGTGTGAGAGCTTATGTGTACTTGGTAAATAAAAAGCATTATTAGCAAAGCTGTGCCCAGTGATTGTAAAAATGCTGACTTTTTCTTTTTTTTTTTACTTTAAGTAGTTACAAGAAGCAGCAGGATAGTTGTGTTTTCTTGCATTTTTATGTGTATGCTCAAACGTGTGTGTTCAAACAGCTGCTGGAGAACAAAGTGTTTTCCTATAAACACTGTCAGATTTTACTTTAAAGGGAATTTGCTATAAAACAAGTATTTCCATAAATGTACTAAAAGTGCATAGAATTTGCCTTGATAGCACAAAACTGAATTAGATGCACATGTCAGCTATAAACCCCCACTCGCCTCCCCTCCTGGCCCCACCCATCCTGTATTCTAACCCCTCAGCCTACGTGGTAGAACCAGGCCTGGTGCAGCGGGAAAGTTCTAGACGCCACATTGTAGTTAATGATACTGGAAAGTGTATTCACTTGAGTAGTCTACTTGTGCCTTCTACTCTGTTAGAGACATAGACTGAGGTGTGTGAACAAATTAAAAAATAACTCATTAAAACCACACAAGATATGAAAAGCTTTGTTTATGTCCCAACACAGAAAATGTCAAATCAACCCAGGAGGAAATAGTAGGGCCTTAAGAAAACACTCAACAGTGTAATTAGGTAACATTGGCCTTAAATACTTTCTATGCCGTTTGTCACTAGAACAGTGAAAGCAGTATCTCAGTGTATCAGTGTATCTTGTTTTTATTGTGTTGGTTCCCTGCTTCCTTAGTTTCTTTTTTTTTTTTTTTTTTTTGGTTTTTCGAGACAGGGTTTCTCTGTGTAGCCCTGGCTGTCCTGGAGCTCACTCTGTAGACCAGGCTGGCCTCAAACTCAGAAATCCACCTGCCTCTGCCTCCCAAGTGCTGGGATTAAAGGCGTGCGCCACCAGCGCCCGGCCCTTCCTTAGTTTTAATTTTGTGAGTAGTGTATATAAGGGTTTGCCAGGTCTTCAGAACCCTCTAAAACTTTATGCTGAAATCTGAGACAATTTCAGATGGGAGAATATTTCCCTGGATCTCCTGTGTCTGGCTCCCTGGGTTCTGAGAATTTGATAATCAGGACCAACAGAAAGCAAAACATATATCATTTCTTCCATCATAGAGTTCATATTTCATACTTTTTTTTTTTTAAAGAAAATACACATTGTATTTAGTTCTTTATAAGAAAAAAAAAGATCTATAGTCAGGCACTGTAAGAGAAGATGCTGTCTGGTGCCTTAGACCTATGATTATAGCTACCTGGGAGGCTGAGGGAGGATGACAAGATCAAGATGAACCTAGATAAGCAAATAATCCTGTGTTGAAATAAAAAAATAAAGTCAGTTGTGGTGGCACAGGTCTTCAATCACAGCACTTGGGAGACAGAGGCAGGTGACTCGCCATGAGTTCCAGGCCACAAAGCAAGTTCTACAAGGTCTACAAAGAAAGTTCTAGGACATTAGCTAGGCTTTTCCGCAGAGGAACTCTATCTTGTGGGGGAGAAAAGAGATGAAAATCAAAACAAAGATTGGTATATAACTCAATGGTAGTATGTAGTATGTACAAAGCCCTGAGTGCTCTCTCTCTTTTCTGTCTTCTCTCTCTCCTCTCTCTGTCTCTCTCTGTCTGTCTCTGTCTGTCTGTCTGTCTGTCTCTCTCTCTCTCATACACACACACACACACATGCTCTCGCGCACGCACACACACTAACACTTCTTGAAAAAACATCGAAGACAAAGTAGAGGGAAAAACACTTTTAAGTGATCAGAAGGCTTGAGGAGTGGATGAAGGCTCTTCTAGAGTCATGAGGAAGAAAAACCAAAACATTGCCTTTTTCTAAAGGTTAGCCTACTAAGGGTAGAGTCTTGAGAATGTGATGGGAAGACTTTGTTGGTCATGGCAATAATACGTTTTCATGCACATACAGTAACAGTCTGTTAAAATGGTCTTTTAAAGGAGTGACCTAATCATATTTGCCTCTTACAGTGATTCATTTTATATATTAAAAAAACGTTGAAAGAAAGGCAAAATGCCATCAGGAGTCTGCCAACAAGTGACTGTGGAAGTCCTGATGTTACAAATGCTTCTGACTTGCCTCCACATGTTGGCAGTGGTGCTGGAAATACAGCTAGATTTAAAATTGGTTTAGAATTACAATAATATTTAGAGGCGAAATGATGTGAATATTTATTGATTTCCAGTTTTCATCATGACGCCCTTGGTAGACCAAGTAGCATACTTCGAACTAGAGAAAATGCAAGAGTAATGAGCCCAGGGAGTGTGCTGGGTAAAGTTTAGAACATGGGAAATGCCCATCTGTCCTTGGAGTAGAGTTTTGATGTGTCTTGAACATCTGAGAGAACTTGCCAGGCAAAATAAGGATAAACGGGTCTAAAGCTTAGAAACCTTTCTTGCCTGGAGCTACAGGGAAGAGTTATTGACTCCACAGATGACTTGGAAGTATATGAAATTATTGAGAAAGAAGAATGAAATAAGAGTTCCCAAGGAACTCCATTACTCATAGAAACAAATAAAGTGTGAAGTAGATGAAAGCGCCTTTTATTTTCACTCCTGTAGGTGTTTTAATCAGGGATAAACAGAATGCATAACCATATTTCCACGTGGATTTCATCAACCGGGATAAGAAATAAAGGAGCAGACACTAAAGATGACGTGACATCCCCTCTCCCGTGGGAGTCGTGCTCATCAGAGCATGAGGGAGTCCTGCTCCTGATCAGAGCATGAGGGAGTCC
>JADRCD010210741.1:0-33707 GCA_019843815.1 Montemys delectorum
TCTTGTGAGAAGCATAAATCTTTGTCACTATTTCCTCAGAATAGCACATTATTTTCCAAAGACTCTGAATTCCCATTATAAGGTATGTATATATTATTCAGATACATCAACTTATAATCCCTTGACCACACAACTACAGAAACAGTACACAGGTTGATATCTCTGAAAATATTGGTTGAACTGCCCTTTCAATTCTCAGGGATTAACAAAAACAGGCTATGTTACCTGTTATTTTGAAACTGAATTAATTATGTGATATATTTAAAAATGAGCCTTTATTCAATTGAGTGAACATCAAACCTCTCATTTTGCCAATGAAGAAATGAAAGAAGTAGAATATTGTGACTTAAATAATGGCATGTGTAAATTTAGAGTCATCAGCAAATTTTAATAAAAAGTAAAACATGAAAAAATTAAAATGAACATTTTGATAAATATGAATATATTTAGCAATAAAATAAGTTAAAAGTCAGATTAAATTTTATACAATTATTTGTATTGTTATTATGACTGTCAATTATATTTGGAATATGATTCTTAAAAATTGGTACTTCGTAAGTGAGCTATTCTAAACCAATTTAGCCATCAATTTCTCTACAGTTTTGTTGTTCGGTGCTTATTGTATAAAATCAATCAGGTTATTGAACACTTTAAAATCTAAATTATATTGTATTACAAATTACTTGTATAAATTTTAATTTATACCACATCAAAGCTCTTGTTAAGAATTACTATTCTCTTCTTAAGCTTCTTATGATTTGTGGGTTGTATCATGGGTATTCTGAGCTTTTGGGCTAATATCCACTTATCAGTGAGTGCATACCATGTGTGTTCTTTGTGATTGGGTTACCTCACTCAGGATGATATTTTCTATTTCCATCCACTTACCTAAGAACTTCATGAATTCATTGTTTTTAATAGCTGAGTAGTACTCCATTGTGTAAACGTACCATGTTTTCTGTATCCATTCCTCTGTTGAAGAACATCTGGGTTCTTTCCAACTTCTGGCTCTTATAAATAAGGGTGCTATAAACATAGTAGAGTATGTGTTCTTGTTATATGTTGGAGCATCTTTTGGGTATATTCTCACAACTGGTATAGCTGAGTCTTCAGGTTGACCTATTTTCAGTTTTCTGAGGAACTACAAGACTTTTTTCCATAGATGTTTTAACAGCTTGCAGTCTTACTGGGAATGGAGTATTTATCTTTCTCCACGAACTCACTAACATCTGCTGTCAACTGAGATCCTAACCATTTTGATTAGTGTGAGGTGGAATCTCAGGGTCATCTTGATTTGTATTTCCCTGATGACTAATGATTTAAACATTTCTTTAAGTGTTTCTAAGTTATTCGTGATTCCTCAGTTGAGAATTCTTTCTTTAGCTCTGTATCCCATTGGTTCTCTGGTATCTTAATGTATATGCTTTTATCCTACATGGAATGGGGGGAATAATCATAGGAAGGGAGGCCTGGGATGGAAAGAGGAGAAGGAGGGAAAAGGGGGAGCAAGAGCAGGATTTGGAAGAGACAGGAGAGAAGTACAGTGAGTCAGGAAACTGAATAGAAATAAGTAGTATTGAGGGATGGGGAACTGGGGGTAGCCACTAGAAAGTCCAAGATGCCAGGGAAGCAAGAGGCTCCCAGGACCCAAAGGTGATGACTTTAGCTGAAATACCCAACAAAGGGAAGATAGAACCTCTAGAGTTTACCTCCAGTAGATAGGGACAGCCCCCAGTTGAAGAATGGGGGCACGTAGGTATCTCCAAAATTTGACCCAGAAATGTTCCTGTCCAAAGGAAAGATGGGTACAAAAATTGGAACAGAGACTGAAGTAAAGGCCATACAGAGATCTGTCCTACCTAGGGATCTATTCTATCTGCAGACACAAAGCCCCCACACTATTGCTGATATCAAGAAGTGTTTGCTAACAGGAGCCTGGTATGGCTGTTTCCTGAGAGGTTCTACCAGCATCTGAGCAATACAGATGCAGATACTCATAGCCAACCATAGTACTGAGCCCAGGGACCCCCAAAAAAGAGCTAGGGGAATGACTGAGGAGTTAAAGGGGATTGAAACCAAATAGGAAGAAAAATATCAACTAACTGGACCACCTAGAGCTCCAAGGGACTAAGCCATAAACCAAAGAATATATATGGAGCCATCCATGGCTCCAGATACATATGTAACAGAGGGTAGCCTTATCTGTCAATAATGGGAAGGGAGGCTTTTGTCCTGTATAAGCTTAATGTCCTAGCATAGCTGAATGCTAGAGCTGTGAGATGGGAGTGGGTAAGTGGGTGGAGGAGTGTTCTCATTCAGGTAAAGGATGGGAAAGATGGGAGATGGGATGGGAGGTTGTGAAGGGGTAACTGGGAAGGGGATATCATTTGGAATGTATATGAATAAAATCATTAATTAGACAAAGAATTACCATTCTTAATCAATTAAATATAATCAGAAATCAAAGTCATTATTTTACCATTTGAAGTGTATATGTATAAAATGTATATATCAATCAAAGTTGATGTATTCAATTAAAATTATAAAGAAATAATCAAAATAGATAAATATTTAGATATTAAAAATGCTATCATGTGTACTACAGCAAAATTTGAATTGAATTCAAGCTGAAAAAAATTAAATTTTACAATTTAGTGAGATCAAATAAGAGGGTGTGAGTCTTTTTGTAGAAAGTGAGATATACTAGGTCAATAAGTAGTTCGGATTACTCATCTTTAGTGTTATCACCACAATGAAAATATAATGCAGATATACTTAAATGTTAATGATAAATAAAATGTAAATCTTGGACCAATAGCCTTTAATGAAAATGCAATGTAGATAAATTTACTCCTGGGCATATACCCAGAAGATGCTCCAACATGTAATAAGGACACATGCTCCACCATGTTCATAGCAGCCTTATTTATAATAGCCAGAAACTGGAAACAACCCAGATGTCCCTCAACATAGAATAGATACAGAAATTGTGGTACATCTGCACAATGGAGTACTACTCAGCTATTAAAAACAATGAATTTATGAAATTCTTAGGGAAATGGATGGATCTGGAGAACATCATCCTGAGTGAGGTAACCCAATCACATGGTATGCACTCACTGACAAGTGGATATTAGCCCAGAAGATTGGAATACATGAAGTACAATCCACAAACTACAAGGAACTCAAGAAGGAAGACTAAAATGTGGACACATCTTTCCTTCTTAAAAGGGGGAACAAAAAACCCATGAAAGGAGTTACAGAGACTAACTATGGAGCAGAGACTGAAGGAAGGACAATCCAGCCTGATACAGCTGTCTCCTGAGAGGCTCTGACAGTACCCGACTAATACAGAAGTAGAGACTCAAAGCCATCCATTGGACTGAGTACAGGGTCCCCAATGAAGGAGCTAGAGGAAGGACCCAAGGATCTGAAGGGTTTGCAGCCCCTTAGGACAAACAACAATATGAACTAACTAGTACCCTCAGAGCTCCCAGAGACTAAGCCACCAACCAAACAGTATATATGGTGGGACTAATTGCTCTAGCAGCATATGTATAGTAGAGGATGGCTAAGTCGGTCATTAATGTAAAGAGAGGCCCTTGGCCCTGTGAAGGTTCTATGCCCCAGTGTAGGGGAATGTCAGGGCCAGTAAGCAGGAGAGGGTGGGGTGGCCAGCAGAGGGAGGGGGTAGAGAATAGGGTTTTTTTTTTCTTGTTGTTGTTTTATGGTTTTTGTGTTTTGGTTTTTTTTTGGAAGGGAAACTGGGAAAGGAGATATCATATGACATGTAAATAAAGAAAATATCTAATAAAATAAAAAAATTAAAATTAAAAGAAGAAAAGGTAAATTAAACAGAATTTTTTGAAACATAAATAATATAACTATCAAAAATGTAGCTCTGGTAATGTATATACCAATTAAACTAATTTAATGAATAATAAATGTATATTAGAGACAAGGTTATATTATTACTCATTAAATAAGAATAGAATCAGATATAAAATCCACAACTACATCAGAGCCAAGATAATAGGCCATTTCTTTTATGAAGTGGACAAATCTTCTAAACAAACAAACAGAATATATTTTGTAGGAGTTAATTTTTCAGAGAACATATGCAACAAAGATATACTTGAAGCATTTTAAAAGTTTATTGTTGAAGTACAAAGGATTTTCTGACACATAGTTTAAATGCATCTCAGATCGTGATGTAGGGTGTATGTGAGACATGGTATTATTCTGTATCATGTCCCAGATCTGAAGTGATAATAAGTATGCAATCTTCCTTCCTTGGTTTCCCAACTACTGCTATTTAATTCATGAACCATACAGGATAAAATGTTTTCAAATCTAATGCTGAAGTGCAATTTCTTATAAAAATAAATTAAAAATTTTCTGTATAATGTAGTCAAATGGAAAACCTAACAATGTCTAGACGTGCAGTACTTCACAATCTAAATAAGTGCTTTACAAATGTGTGTAAATAGTATGATCCTTACTGAATAGACAGGAAGTGGAATAAAATTAGATAATTTTATGTTATACAAGAAAAATTGAAGGTAGTAATGAAGAAGAGACAACATGTTACTCCATAGGGGTAGATTTGTCTTTAAGTAAATAAAGCCAACCCAATTCAAAGAAGATATTAACTCTTTAAACAAGAAATATACAGCGAATCGTAAGTATTTATTTTAATTAGAAGATGATACATTTTATATTTGTTTTGGCAAACAAATTTTTTATACAACACACTTCAAAATAGATTGAATTATATTTTCAGTGGTTTGCAAGTACATCGTTTAATTCTTCCCTAGCAACGCATGAAAAACTCTGGGAGATGGCAGCATGTTATTTGTGACATAAAGTTATACAGCTCTGAAATACATTCAGAAATCAAAATCAAATGAATATCAGTGAAAGGGCAAGCAGTTACTATAAAAGCATGGAGAATGTTTGTAGAAAATGATTGTTTTCTAAGTTTTAATTTTTAAAAATTATTCTTCTCTACATAAGCAAACATAGACAACGTATTTCAATTAACATATACATAATGTTAATCTACAAGTTACTATACTGGTACTAATATCCATTGTGAACTCACATGCAATGTAGTGTAATTTTCCCAGGGTGTCATTTTCACTTTTAGTAGATAAAAGTTACACATTCTTTAATTACTAATCTGTTTCTAATATCCCTTACTGGCATTGACCACTTTTTTAAGTAGAACAGTGATCCCAGAAGACTAAATAAGCAGCCTTGATGAGTTACTAACAGTAATGTTTTCCAAAAAAAAAAATTAATGTAAATTTATTTTGTCAACAAATAATGTAAATATTGTGATCAAACAATTATCAACTGCTTGCTTCCTTTTTATAGCCTAAATAAAATGATTTTATTTACTGTTATTTAACTCCAAAGTTTGTCCGTTTAGTTTTTGTCAGGATAACCTATTTAATGGTGAGAGTAGGGTATTGAAGTCACCTACTAGTATTGTTTTGGTTTTATGATACAAGGTATACCAATGTTTAGTCCACATACATTTAGAAACCTAATATTCTTTTAATGTATTGTTATGTAAATGAGTATGAAGTGACTTTGTTTTTCTGACTAGCTTTACCTTAATATCTATTTTGATAGATACTAAAGTACATATATTTGTAGCAAATGTGCAGTTCCATATTCACATGGTTCCCATAACAAGTGGAGCAGAAGATGTCTCAGTCCCTATTTCCTCCCATTGGATTCTGTTTCGTACTAGTTAGGCCTCACTGGGAGAGAATGTGCATAGACCTGCTGGGACTAGATGTCCCAGGATGGGTTGCTACCCAAGAAGAGCTCCTCTTTCTCTCAGGAGAAGGGGAGTGTGCAGTGAGGGAGGGAATTGTAAGGGTGGGGCTGGGAATAGAGGTAGGAGGAGGGCTGTGATAGGAATGTAAAAAGAATAAAAAAATAAATTATTGGAGAAATTGAAGTATATACACATTCTTATTTCCTAGATTTTATGATTGAAATATCTCATTCCTTATTATTTTACCATATGGCAGCATCTATTGTTAATAATAATGTATATTTCTGGGAGACAACAAAAAGAAGGATCCTGTTTTCTAATCCAATCTGCTAATTTGCTTCTTCTTGTTGGGTACATGAGAGCACCAACATCCAATGACATGAATATGTATTAATTCCTGTAATTTTATTAATTCTATATTTTGTAATTCTTGTGGCTTCTTTTTTTTCTTTCTAAGAAGTCTTAAATATTCCTTTCAAAGTCCTTTGTAGAACTATAATGAGAAAAATATGGTCCTTTCAGTTGTGGACGAGGTATAAATTTGTAAAAAAAGAAAAATGCTCTGTATTTCAAAGTACTTGTTTTTATTTTTATTATTACTATTTGTTCTGCCACAGTTATGTAATCCACTCTTTGGTTGATTTGCTTTGAAGCACAAGTTGAAAGATTTATTACTCTTAAATTCTGTGAGAAAATGCATATTTTCCTGATTTTCTATGTTCATTTTTTTTTCCTTTTTAACTTGTGCCTTTAATGCATTTTGGCAAACTATGATTGATTATCTTATTTATTGTACTTGTGAAAGATGTTTTATGAAAATCCCAATTTGTAGGTGGACTTCTTTTTTATCCTTTGCTGTATAGCATTCCCTGTAGCCCACATGTAAAAACATATTTTCTTACTAGTTGGTAGGTGCTGATTTAGTATATCATGTTATATGACCTTGTCATTCCTTGGGTGTTTTTCTTTCAATAACACATTCTAAGGCCAAGATGTCTCTTAAAATAATTATGTTAAGAAAATAACCCCCTCCCACAAATGATAATCAATCTAGGAAATTACAGATGGATAAATTAGAAACAAATCCTAAATTATACTACATTTGAACTAATTGATACCCAAAGTAATTAAGACTTAGCCCTAGCATGCATCTTGAAAGAGTCTATTTGAAGCAGAGGTAAATCCCTAACCTTTGAGTATCATCTCCTACTTTTCAGAGCAATAGGGATAAAAACTGTATAGTATTGGTACAGAGACAGGCAGGAAGATCAATGGAATAAAACTGAAGACCCAGTAACACACCTATGGTTACTTAATCGTTGACAAAGGAGTTAAACCAGCAAGTGGAAAAGAAAGACACCACTTTTAACAAATGAGGCTGGTTCAATTGGCAGTCAGCATGGAGAAGAATGCAAAATGATCACTTCTTGTATCCTCGTACAAAGCTCAAGTCCAAATGGATCAAGGACCTCCACATCAAACTATATACAATAATACTAATAGAAAAGAAAGTGGGGAAGAGCCTCAAACACATGGGCACAGGGAAAATATCCTAACAGAATACCAATGGCTTATGCTTTAAGATAAAAAATAGACAAATGAGACTTCATAAAATTTCAAAGCTTCTGTAAGGCAAAGAACACTGTCAATAGGGCAAAACGGCAACCAACAGATCGGGAAACGATCTTTACCAGTCCTATAGAGGGCTAATATGGCTAATATTCAATATATACAAAGAACTCAAGAAGTTAGACTACAGAGAAACAAATAACACTATTAAAAATGGGGTACAGGCCTAATCAAATAATTCTCAACTGAGAATATCAAATGGCCAAGAAGCCCCTAAAGAAATGTTTAACATCCTAAGCCATCAGGGAAATACAAATCAAAACAACCCTGAGATTCCACCTCACACCAGTCAGAATGGCTGTAGTCAAAAACTCAGGTGACAGCAGATGGATGCTGGCAAGGATGTGGAGAAAGATGAACACTTCTTCATTGCTTGTGGGATTGCAAGTTGGTACAGCCTCTCTGGAAATCAGTCTGGTGGTTCCTCAGAAAATTAGACATAGTACTACCTGAGGACCCAGCTATACCCTGGGCATATACCCAGAAGATGTACCAAGATATAGCAAGGACACAAGCTCTACTATGTTCATAGCAGCCTTATTTATAGTAGCCAGAAGCTGGAAAGAACCCAGATGCCTCTGAACAGGAAATGGATACAGAAAATGTGGTACATTTACATAATGGAGCTATTAAAAAACAATCACTTCATGAAATTCTTAGGGAAATGGATGGAACAAGAAAATATCATTGTGAGTGAGGTAACCCAGTCACAAAGAATACACATGGTATGTACTTACTGAAAAGTGGGTATTAGCCCAAAGACTCAGAATACCCAAGATACAATTCACAGCCCAAATGAAGTTTAAGAAGAAGGAAGATCAATGTGTGGATGCTTCAGTAGGAAATATGTAGAAAGAGTATGGATCAGAGACTGAAGGAATGCCCATCCAGAGACTGCCCCACCTGGGTATCCCATCCCATACACAGACAGCAAACCCAGGCACTATAGCAGATACCAAGAAATGTATGCTGATAAGAACCTATATAGCTGTGTCCTGAGAGGCTCTGCCAGAGTCTGACAAATACAGAGGTGGATGATCACAGCCAACCATTGGACTCAGCAGGGGTCCCCAATGGAGGAGTTACGGAAAAGACTGAAGGAGCTGAAGGGCTTTGCAACTCCATAGGAAGATCAACAATTTCAACCAACCAGAGCTTCCAGGGACTAAACCACCTACCAAAGAGTACACATGGATGGACCCATGGCTGCAGCTCCATATGTAGCAGAGGATGACCTTGTCAGCCATCAATAAGAGGAGAGGCCCTTGGTCCTATGAAGGCTCAATGACCCAGTGTAAGGGAATCTGAGGGCCGGAAGGCAGGAGTGGGTGGGTACGGTAGTACCCTCATAGAAGTAGTGGGAGTGGGGATAGGATAAGGAGTTTCAAGAGGGGAAATAGATAAATGGCATAATGTTTGAAATATAAATAAATAAAATATCCCTAGAGTTATGTTAGAATAAATCTTTTCTTTCTTGATTCTGTTAGCTTCTATCACACTGCTAAAATATGTAATTTAAATAATGCATTTAAATTTTTGAAATATTGCAAGGCATCTTTGACTGAAATAGAAAAACAGTAGGTAGTATTATATGTCAGCTCCATCTAAGCCTCAACCATTCTATCGTGCAGGGAAGCTCCTTAGCCAAAAGGTAAGCAACTCAAAATGTCTCAAGTAGCTCCTACAACTTATCAGATTCACTAATCCCCTCCCTTCCAAGAGAAAAGAAGAAAGACTGTTCAGGATCACATTCAGTGAAGTCAAGCTAAAAGAAGAGTCTGGAATCCAAACAGTTGCCTAGAAGAAGCAAAAATCAGTTAAGTTCCCTGGAAGAGGCTTAGACCAATGGTGTCACTTGGAAAGGACACTCTGCAACGTATTGATATACTTGGAGCCTTTGCAGTGTTTGTCAAACTCGCAGAATTTATGAATTGTCTCTCTTGTTGAAGTGGACTTTCATGATGCAGCTCTCTTTGAGTTATTTCTGTTTCATTGTTGTACCCCTCATCTGTATTACTGTAACACAAATCAAATCTTATTTGTTCACCAAGTTAGACTGTGATGGTATCTATATTTTGATTTATTTTGGGTTTCCTAACTGGGGTGAGTAAATGACTGATAATATCTCCCCAGGGAAAGTATTGTTACACGACAGGTATATACAACAAAAGAAAGAAAAAAGATATAATTATATCAGTTTAAATGACACCCTCTTAAGCACTTAATAATATAGCAAAATTAATTCACCAGGTGTTCTGGTTAGTGTTGATTATCAACTTTATAAGCTTTAGAAAAACTAGGTCAGAAACCTTTGGTAGATCAGAGGAAGAAATTCACAGTATGACCAATCCTAATTGTTGGTAGCACAAATCCACTGGCTGCCATCCCAGACAGAATAACAAGAAGAAAGCAGGCAGAATACCAGCATTTATTGCTTTCTGTTTTCTGTCATCTCAATGTGCTCAGCTGGCTCATGTTCATAACCCATGCCTTCTCTGCTATGATGGACAGTACCCTGAACAGTAATAGTAAGTCAATATATATCTTTCCTTCATTAAATTGCTTTTCTCAGGTACTATGTCATAGGAATGAGGAAAGTAACTAATACAAATGAAAATTAAATAGTAGCTTGAGCTCCTTATTGAAAAATAAAAATAAATTTATAGAATGTGGTGAGGTCAGTGGAAAAGGGATATCTACTAATATGCATGTATATAAAATTATACAAAAAAAGAAAGTCATAAACAACACTTAAATATCTTTGAAGAAAATATAATACATGCTAATAAAAGTTTATATGAAGTAAATAAAATAACTAAATAAAATCAAAGTAATCCAATATTTGGTATATTAAAAAAATCAATAAAATTGATAAAATAGTAAATACATTAAGTATAAAAGAAGATTTATTGAGAAGAAGTATCTAAATGGGATAGTAGGCAATGCAAGGATAATAGGTGCTATCTATATTAGAATACATTAAGGGTTCAAAAATATGGCAATGAAATTAATTAGAACAATGTATAATGACACACATATATTATCATGAACAAGTACAATTATTAATTTTATGCTAACTTTAAAAATAATTCATAAAACCAAATTAAATATAATGAGAAGTGTTTTTAATAACTAAGATGGAAGAGGAGGTACAATTTCTAAAGAGACATAATAAAATCAAATTTTGTTGAGGTTTTTGGTAATTCCACTACCCAGGAGACTAGGGGGGTAGTATCTCAAACATGAAGTCCTGTGTTAAAACTAAGAACAAAACAAGTAGAAGAGACAACTATAAACATTTTATATTTGGTAATTTAGATAAAAATTATACCTTTTCAAATTATGTGGCGCATCAAAATTAACTCTGGAAATAAACATATAGAACAGAACCCTCCTAAGAGATCATGTTATAGTATTATCTTGATTTGAGATAGAAAAATGTATCTCAAAAACAAATAATACATATCAATATTCCTTTTAATAAAGACTCATGTATCAACACTACATCATTTGATAAAAATACAGCAAAGAATCAAAATTACTAGAAACCGTAGTTAGATAAGATTTTTCACGAGTATGTCAGGAAAGTTATTTATATTGAGATCTTCAGAGCTGTTTATATACTTAACTGCAATTTTTAATCAAATCATAAAGAAATACAAATAACAAAATAATATGACTCAATGTAAGTTTTTTTCAATTTTAACCAAATTTTATTAAATTATTCTCTCATACATTACATCTGGATCACAGTTTCCCCTCTCACTCCCTAGTCTCTCCCTCCTCAACTCTTTCCTCTCTATCTGCTTCTTCCCTTGAGAAAAGGATAGCCCTCACAAGGATAGAAAGCAAACATGGCATATCAAGTTTCAATAAGACTAGGCACCTCCTCTCATATTAATATTAGAGGAAGCAACCCAGTAGAAGGAGAAGGGTCCTAAAAATAGACAAAACTGTCAGAAAATGCTCCCTCTCCTTCAGAGTCTCAGGAAACATTAAGGAACACAACTACAACATGTAAAATGGTACATGGGCCTAGGTTAGACCTTTGTGTAACAATGATTTTCCATTTCATTTCAGTAGCCCCTATGAGTCCAGGTTTGTTGTTACTATGGCATGGCTTTCAAAATGGATCCGTCATTGTTTAGCCATTCTACAAATACTGTGCTACCTTTACTCCAGGATATCATACTGACAAGACAGATTGTAGGTTGAAGGATTTGTGGTGGGTTGGTATCCCAGTCACTGGAACTGTTGCCTGGTTATAGGAGATGATAGCCTGTTCAAGCTCTGCATCTATTACTAAGAGTCTTAGAATAATCCTGAAAGATTTGTGGGAGTTTCCATTGTACTGTATTTCTACATTGATGACTAATTGCCCCCTGTTCTAGTTGTCTATCCCATTACTCTCTCATTCATCCTCCCCTTCCCTCCTCTCTTCCTCCAACACCTTTCGCCACTCTCTCCAAGTCAACCTTAAATATTTATTTTATTTCCCTTTCCTGGGAAATCCTTGCATCCACCTTGGGCCATCCTTGTAGCTTATCAACTCTGGGTCAATGGATTCTAGCATGGTTATACTTTATTTTATAGCTAATATCTATTTACAAGTGAGCATATACCATGTTTGTCTTTCTGGGTCAGGATTATTTTATATGGGTAGTTCTATCCACATGCCTGAAAATTTCATAGTGTCATTTTTTTTAATAGTTGAGTACCCTTTGTAAATATACTACATGTTTTAATTTGCTTTTTAAAAATTGAATATTTTCTTCAAGATCATTTCAAATATTGTCCCCTTTCCCAGTTCCCCCTCCCCTAACTCATCCTCCCTCCACCCTGCTTCTATGAGGTATTCCCCCACCCACATACTTCTGTCTAACCAACCAATCCCACCTGCCTGCCCATACATTCCAATACACTGGGACATCGAGCCTTCTTCCAAGGGCCTCTTCTCCTATTCATGTCTGACAAGGCAATCCCCTGCTGCATATGAGGCTGGAGCCCTGGGTTCGTCCATGTGCACTCTTTGGTGGTTTAGTATTTAGGAGCTCTGGAGGGGAATGGTTGGTTGATATTGTTGTTCTTCCTATGGGACTGCAAAGCCCTTCAGCTCCTTCAGTCCTTTCTCTAACTCCTCCATTGGGAACCCCAAGCTCAGTCCAATGGTTGGCTGTGAGCATCTACCTCTGTATTTGTCAAGCTCTGGCAGAGCCTCTCAGGAGGCAACTTTATAGGTTCTTGTCAGCATGCACTTCTTGCCATCCACAATAGGGTCTAGGTTTGTTATCTGTATATGGAGTGGATAACCAGGTGGAACAGTCTCTGGATGGTCTTTAATTTAGTTTCTGCTCCACACTTTGTCTCCATATTTCCTCCTGTGTGTATTCTATTCACCGTCTAAGAAGGACTGAAGTATCCACACTTTCATCTCCCTTCTTGAGCTTCATGTGGTCTGTGAATTGTATTTGGATATTCCAAGTTTTTGGGCTAATATCCACTTATCAGTAAGTACATATCATGTGTGTTCTTTTGTAACTGGGTTTCCTCACTCATGATGATATTTTCTAGTTCCATTTGTATAAGAATTTCATGAAGTCATTGTTTTTAATATCTGAGTATTACTCCATTGTGTAAATGTAGCATATTTTCTGTATCCATTCCTCTGTTAAAGGGCATCTGGGTTCTTTTCAGCTTCTGGCTATTATAAATAAGGCTTCTATAGTGGAGCATGTGTCCTTTGTTATATCTTGGAGCATCTTTGGGTATATGACTAGGAGGGGTATAGCTGAGTTCTCAGGTCCAATTTTTTGAGGAACTGCCAAACTGATTTTCAGAGTGATTGTACCAGCTTACAATCCCACCAGCAATGGAAGATTTTTCTTCTTTCTCCACATATTTGTCAGCATCTGTTGTCACCTGAGTTTTTTTTTTTTTTTTTTTTTTTTTTTTTGACTATATCCATTCTAACTGGTGTGAGGTGGAATCTCAGGGTTCTTTTGATTTGCATTTCCCTGATGACTAAGGACATTGAACATTTCTTTAGATATTTCTCAGTCATTCAAAATTCCTCAGTTAGGAAATGTTTGTTTAGCTCTGTATTTCATTTTCAATAGGGCTATTTGATTTTCTGTAGTCTAACTTCTTGAATTCTTTGGAGATTTTGAATATTTACCCTCTATTGGATGTAGGATTGATAAAAACATTTTTTCCAAATCTGTTGGTTGCTGTTTTACCTTATTGACAGTGTCCTTTGCCTGACTGAAGCTTTGCAATTTTATGAGCTCCCATTTGGCTATTGTTGATCATAGAGCATAAGCTATTGGTATTCTATACAGAAAGATTTTTCCTATGCCCCTATACTGAACATTCTTCCCCATTTTCTCTTCTATAAGTTTCAGTGTATCTGGTTTTATGTGGAAGTCTTTGAACCACTTGTACTTGAGCTTTGTACATGGAAATAAAAATGGATCATTTTGTATTTATCTCCATGCTGACTTGCAGGTGAATCTGCATCATTTGTTGGAAATGCTTTCTGTTTTTCAGGAAGACAAAGCAGAAACTGTGGAAATTAAAAAAAAATTATCAGATCCTACTACAAAAGTCTATACTCAACAAAACTTCCAAATCTGGATGAACTGGACAATTTTCTAGACAGATACTAGGTGCTATAGTTAAATCAAGATCAGATAAACCATTTAAATAGTCCCATAACCCCTAAAGAAATAGTAGCAGTCATTAAAGATCTACTGTACTGGCTAGTTTTGTGTGTCAACTTGACACAGGCTGGAGTTATCACAGAGAAGTGAGCTTCAGTTGGGGAAATGCCTCCATGAGACCCAGCTGTGGGACATTTTCTCAATTAGTGATCAAGGGGGGTAGGCCCCTTGTGGGTGGTGCCATCTCTGGGCTGGTAGTCATGGGTTCTATAAGAGACCAGGCTGAGCAAGCCAGAAGGAAGCAAGCCAGTAAGGAACATCACTCCATGGCCTCTGCATCAGCTCCTGCTTCCTGACCTGCTTGAGTTCCAGTTCTGACTTCCTCTGGTGATCAACAGCCATGTGGAAGTGTAAGCTCAATAAACCCTTTCCTCCCCAACTTGCTTCATGGTCATGATGTTTGTGCAGGAATAGAAACCCTGACTAAGACATCTACCAACCAAAAAAGCCCAGGACCAGATGATTTTAGTGCAGAATTCCATCAGACCTTCAAAGGAGACCCAATACAAATACTCTTCAAACTATTCCACACAGTAGTAGCGGACGGACCACTAACCAATTCATTCCAAATAAAGTCACAATTATGCTTATACCTAAACCACACAAAGACCCAACAAAGAAATATAACTTCAGACCAATTTCCCTTATGAATATCTATGCTAAAATTCTAGCAAGATGAATCCAAGAACACATCAAAACAATCATCCGCTATGATCAAGTAGGTTTGGTTCAGCGATCATTCAATATATGGAAATCTGTCAATATAATCTATTATATAAAGAAACTCAAAGAAAAATACAACAAGATCATCTCATTAGATGCTAAGAAAGCAATTTACAAAATTCAATACCCATTCAGGGTAAATGTCTTGAAAAGATCATGTATTCAAGACCCATATCTAAGCATAATACAAACAGTATGCTGCAAACCAGTAGCCAACATCAAACTAAATGGAGAGACACTTGAAGTAATCCCACTAAAATTAGAGACTAGACAAGGCTGTCCACCCTCTCCCTATCTACTCAATATAGCACTCAAAATCCTAGCCAGAACAATTAGACAATAAATTGGAAAGGAAGAAGTCAAAATATCACTATTTGCTGATGATATGGTAATATACTTAAATGACCCCCCAAAATTCCACCAGAGAATACCTACAGCTGATAAACAACTTCAGCAATGTGGCTGGATATAAAATTACCTCAAACAAGTCAGTAGCCTTCCTCTACTAAAAGGATAAACAGGCTGAAAAAAATTAGGGAAACATCACCCTTCACATTAGTCACAAATAATATAAAATACCTCGGTGTAACTCTCACCAAGCAAGTAAAAGATTTGTATGACAAGAATGGCAAGTCTTCAAAGAAAGAAATTGAAGATCTCAGAAGATGGAAAGATCACCCATGCCCATGGTTTGGCAGGATTAATATAGTAAAAATGGCCATCTTGCCAAAAGTTATCTATAGATTTACTACAATTCCCATCAAAATTCCCTCTCAGCTCTTCACAGTGTTAGAAAGAGCAATCTGCAAATTCAATTGGAATAACCAAAAACCCAGGATATCAAAAACTGTTCTCAACAATAAAAGAACTTCTGGAGAAATCACTATTCCTGACCTCAAGCTGTATTACAGAGCAACAATGATAAAAACTGTATGGTATTGGTACAGAGACAGGCAGGAAGATCAATGGAATAAATTTGAAGACCAAGAAATGAACCCACACACCTATGGTCACTTGATCTTTGACAAAAGAGCTAAAACCATATTTTTTTAGTCATTCTTCAGTTCAGAATCCTGAATCAACCACCGATTGTAACCAGGCAAGATTTTCACTGGTGGACTTCTAGCTAAAATTTGTCCTACCTGAAAAATATACTTGGTTCCTGGTGGTACTGAAATTGTAAGAGTGACCAACTAATGATTGGTACCACTTGAGGCTTATGCCAAGAGAGTGAACCCATATTTTACACTGTCTGGATGACCAGAAACTGGAGACTGGAGATCCCAGAGACCTAGCATAGAACAGAACTCTGGGCAAATAACAGAACATAAAATAATCAAAGTCATTGAAAAGATTTCCAATGATACTTTATTATATTCTTGGTAAGTAAAATTTAAACAAATAAAATTGACTATATTTATAATTAAAATATGTATATTTTAAATACTTAAAAACAATTTCTATTTTGTAGTAGAAATCTAACATATATATTTAGCACAGTTGCATAGCATAAAATCAGTAAACATTCCAGTTGTATTTGCAGAAAAATGTGAATAACAAAAAAATCATTGAGAAATTATTTCATATATTATAGCATTTAAAACATTGAAATGAAGATCAATTTAAGCAAGAGAAGGAAAATATTTTTTATCATAATGTACAAAATGTTGCTGAAACCTACCAGAGAATTTGAAGGTTATAGTGGGCAGGCAAGTCTATTGTGCTGGAGTGAGACTGCCTAACTCTGCCCTGTGTTGCAGATTTGATAATGACTGTTTTAGTGACCTTTTAGCATACAGTTTTTGTTAGTTTGAACAGAATTATGAGCCAGGGTTCTGAGAAATGTGAAGCTGTCTATACCCTGCTTTTATAATCCAGATTACAAAACAAAAAGCTCAGTAGTGGAAATGAGGTACAAAATCGAGTAATATCATTCTGTTAATTTATGGTCTGTGGTTGTAATCTTATTGCTAAAATGCCTCTCATAATTTACATAGTCATTACTGAAATGATTTCAACTCAATGTAATATCAGCAACACACTCGCTACAAATTGGCCACAACTAAATGTTACAGGATCACTTAGCATTCACATTTTGCAAAGGAGAAACAGATGAATCCTACCCTCCCTTTCTCATTGCCCATTGGAGTTCTAGAGTTTTAAAGGTCATTTCTTACAAAAATAATGACATTGCTTAAATTTCTGATTCTGAAAATTGTATTTTAAACATTGTTTTGCAAATATAAAAGAAGAATATAAACAGTGACATCATGGCAAATCAGCAATGTAACAATTGTTTCTATAAAGTTAAAAAAAAAGTCTGCAGTTTATAAATGTTTTGATGCTTTAGAAACTTCAAACCAAGTTTTAATAAACCCTCTATTAAAATTTCAAGTTTACATTTTGAAGTTCTCAGAAACCCAGATATCTCTACTCTACTGTTTGCATCATTGCCATTTAGACTTTCTGCACACACCAGCTGCATCTGTGCTTCATCTGAATCAATTGCTTTATATAGCATTTGTTTTCAGAAAGTAATCTTTATAATTTCTTATTATTACAGAGAATAAAAATAGTAATTGTACAGTTAGATTAAAGTATTGTATCATTTTACTGAGAAATATCCATATATGAAAAATTTGGGGATAGAGTTAAATTAAATAATTTAATTTAAAACGTAAATTATTTTCAACTTGTCAAAAAAGTGCTTTGATCAGTTCAAGAAGATTGCTAACTTGTATTGTTAAATTTATCAACACTGACAAATGGTTTTATATTGAATTAGTTAGACTATTAATTTCTTGCTTTCCATTTCATGTACTTGTTTAAATATTTAGGGTTCATCTAAATTCACTTT
Organism: Montemys delectorum; assembly: GCA_019843815.1. Classification (NCBI taxonomy): domain Eukaryota; kingdom Metazoa; phylum Chordata; class Mammalia; order Rodentia; family Muridae; genus Montemys; species Montemys delectorum. The sequence goes on from JADRCD010210741.1 coordinate 17,720, forward strand.
TTGTCAATAATGTATTGTTTAATTTACTTTTCATTCCCATCACAAGACCTCTCACCACTATCCTCTCAGTCCAACTTTTATAAATCCATCCCCCATTGCACCTTTCCTTCTCCTTAGGGAAAGGGAAGCTCCCCCTTGGTTTTAAGCAATCCAGTTCCAGCAGGTTTAAGTACAACCTCTCCCACTGAGACCCAAGTAGGCAGAGTCAGAGACTCTGTTAGGGGATTCACATGAAGGCCAAACTACACATCTGCTTGTATGGGGCCTAGGTTCAGCCCCTGCATGCTCTTTGCTTAGTTGTTCAATCTCTGTGAGCACCCATGGGTCTAGGTTGGTTGGGTTTCTAAGTCTTCTTGTGGTGTCTTTGTCTAGCTTTAGTTGACTGACTTCTAATGTCCAGTCCTCCAGAAGATTCCCTGATGTTTGGTAATGCTGCTGGATGAAGCCTCTCTGGAGACAGTTATTCTAGGTATCTGTCTGCTAGCATAGATGAGATCATTGAAAATGTTAGGGTTTGTGTCTCTCACATGGGATGGGTCTCATTGGTTGGCTCTTCCCTCAATCTCTGTCTCTTCTTTATGCCTACACGTCTTGTAGGCAGGACACATTTTGAGTTGAAGGTTTTGAGGGGGGTTGATGCCCCCCTTTCCACTAAAAGTTCCATCTGGCTACCGGAGGTAGCCACTTCAGTCTCTGTATCCTCAACTGATAGGAATCTTCATTAACTCAGTGAGGGCCAACTACATTGGGTACCCAGGACCTCCCATGTACCAGGTTTCCAGCTTGAACTAAAGATGCACCCCACTGATTTTTGTTCTCTCTCCCAGTCAAAGAATCAATATTCAAAAATGATATGTTAATATATATTAGTGACTCAAAAAACTCTAACAAAGAACTCCTAATCTACACCTTCAGCAAATTCGCTGGATACAAAATGAACTAAAAAAATCAGAAACTCATAAAATTAAGGAGACAACACCATTTACAACAGCCACAAATAATATAAAATAACTTGGTGTAACTCTAATCAAGAAAGTAAAAGATCTATATGACAAGAACTTCAAGTGTCTGAGAAAAAAATTGAGGAATATATATCAAAAGATGGAAAGGTCTCCTATGCACATGTATTGGTAGGATTAACATAGTAAAGATGTTTATTTTACCAAAACCAGTCTATATTTTTAATGACATTCCCATCAAAATTCCAACACAATATTTACAGTCTTTGAAAGAACAACTTTTAAATTCATGTGGAAAAAACAAAACAAAAAACAAAACAAAAAATAAAACAATAATGACAATCATAATCAAAACAAAAACAAAAAACTCCCAGGGCTGCTAAATCAATTGTGTATATAAAAGAACTTCTTGAAGCATCATCATCCCTGTATTCAAGCTATCCTACGGAGCAACAGTAATGGAAACTGTATGGCATTGGCATAAAAACAGACAGGTTGATCAATGAAATAGAATCAAAGAACCAGAAATAAACCCCATAACTTATGGATACTTGATGTTTGGCAAAGACATAAAAGCCATATAATAGAAAAATCAAAACACTTTCTATAAATGGTGCTAGGCTAAGTTGATGGCGGCACACCTTGCACAAAATTCAAGTCCTATTGAATCAAAGACCTTAATATAAAACCTGACATACTAAATTTACTTTTTACAAGAACTACTTTTAATATGTATACTTAGTTCACTGTCACGAGCAAATATTTATATTTGTGTTTGTGAACTTTCTACCTTTTTTTTTATCCTGTTCTCCATTTTGTTCTCTTTCTTTTCTTGCTCTCCATCCACCTTCTGCCTCTTTCCTTTCATATTCATTCTTTGTATCTCCCCACCTGTCAAGCCTATAAAGAAAGTCACACACCATAGGCAATTTATGTTTTATTCTTCAAAAAATTCAAATTCTTTTATTCAAATGGGTTTGTAACTGAAATAGAACCACATCACTTTCTTCTTCTTTTCTTCATTGCAGTTCTTCCCAGCTATCCTCTTTCAAAGTTATTCTATGATCCCACATTCTCAAATCAACTGATATTTTCATTGATATTATTATTACATATACATATTTGTATGTAAAATTATATATAAATATAGTCCACTGATGTAATTTTTGTTATTGACATGTGTGCAGTGATACACGTGAATATTCTTTATTTAAAAATCCTTAAGAGAGGTCATTCTTGAAAGAGGCTAATTCACCTTCTCTGAGTAGTCCTTAATAGCCTTTAGTTCTTTGTCTAGAAATGGGAAGCTTTGAAATACTTTCCCATCAACTTTCATTTATATTCCATTGTTCCAATATCGTTTATTAAGCAATTTGTAAGAAATACTTCCAAAGCATACTTCCTGTTATTCCTACTGTGACAATCTTTTGACCTTCTCTTCCATGATATTCTTTTTTAATTAGATATTTTCTTTATTTACATTTGAAATGTTTCCCCCTTTTTGGTTTCCCCTCTGAAAAATCCCTATTCACTTCCCCCTCTCCCTGCCCACCAACCCATCCTCTCCAGCTTCCATGTTGTTCTTGAGCCATTGTTTAAAGAGCCGTGATAGAGTGGTGAGATGAGAACTACACACAGGCTTCAGTAATATGTGTCTCGGGCTGAGGCCAGAGCATTTCCTTTTCTGTTTTGAATATACATAGGCCAGGAAGCTTCTAGTTTCCATAACGCTTTTGTTTTTTTGGTTTTTTGTTTGTTTGGTTTTTTTGTTTTCATCATGGGAAATATAAACAAGATTTTATTGTCATGAAATTTAAATGTTCTGTGTTTTAAAATACCTCAGGGGCCATGGTCAGAGCCACAAGTATTCCCTGATCCAAGTTGTAAACATTAACACATAGTTTTCAAATGGAGGAACACTACAAAGATTCATAGGCAAGGGGCAATAAGAAAAAATTTTCATTTTTCATTTAACACTTCCTGAACTGTGGGTTTCTAAAACTACCTCTATTGTTTGTACTTAAAATGCAGGAATAAAAGCCATGTGAATGACACTACTCGTCTCCTTGGAGGCAACTGTACTGCTTTTGAAGCTGACTGATTTTGTCTGGCTTGTTTTGGCTCTGAATAAATTGCTCTGGCTAGCTTCATACTAACTTTTACAATATGTTCTAATCTTCTCTTAAACTGGTTGATTCTGTAATTACCAGTATCTAGCATATTTTCTTTGTAACCTGTCAGTATAACTGTCCCATTAAAATTGCCATACACAAACACCATATATCACCACACACCACAACATTTCTCTCTCTTATCTCTTAAGTAGCCTCTTTTCCTCTTCAGTTCTCCTGTGAATTGAATATATCCTATGACTGACTCATTCTGTCAAATCTTTCTCTGATTCATCTCTTTGATTAACTCTCAATTAGATGTCACTTTCAAACATGGATGGTTTATGGTAAGACTTATAAAAACCAGTCTTACCTTCATTGTTAAGGATTAAATGTGTATACTTAGGTCATATCTATATTCCAGCCAGATCGTACTATATCTAGGGTGTGGTCTTTGAATGTGATCCCTTGCTAGAGCAACCACATTGCTGGATTTAAATTCTTATGCAGTATTGATGTTGGCATTGTCTCTAGTTGTAGTGTGTGATTTTCTCCAATTGATTTAAAAGAGGAGGCTTCTTTGGAAAACTGTGGTATCTACACTTCCCTGTGGGTATAAGGCTAAGATTAAGAATATATAAAGAGTTTTCCTGGTTGAGCATAGTTGTTATAGTGGATTTTTCTAGAAATCATGACATTATTAGTCCCTGAAAGTTTCTGTTGGTTTCTAGTACCTGGCATTTTTCCATCTATTATGAGGGCCATATGTATAGTTACAGAACCATTGTTATTACCAACATGTGTAACATTTATTGAAGCTTATGAATATCTTGACATTCTGGTAATTGTACAAGTGTTGTAGCTATAAAACATTATGTACTGCTTCCCTCCTCTTCCAGCATTCATATTATTTTCTACAACCGTAGAAACTAGACAACAGGAAAGAAGCTTTTGGGTCAGATCTAGCTCTAATCATCAAATTACTGTGAGTTAAGTGTACAGTGTCTTCGGCAATAGTGGTCTTGTCTCAAAATCCTAACCTTTCAGTGCCTAGTATTTATAATATTCTGTTCTTATATTTTCTAGTGAATTCATTAATATACCATGAGCAAATTTAATGCTTTGTGATTCCTCAGGAGATGAATGAAACACTCAAATCTTACCATAGTTTGCATGACACCAGTATTATCCTTACATGTGTTTTTTTCATGAAAATGTGGTCAATTGACATAATTTTTATTGCTTAGTAAACCTGGAAATAGATTTTACAAGTGATTTTTTATTTCACATAATAAATTTCTCCTTAAGTGAAATTTATTGCCAGACACTGACTTTAATAACTCTTGATTCAAAGGTAATAGCCATCTGACAAGTGAGAAGCATCACAGGCTAGCCAGGGAATGAAGCTACAATAATAATATAATAGTGTAGAGTTTACAACAAATACTAAAGCAAGCAGTTATTTGGGTCTGGGTTGAATAACTTAGGCTGCTATTTTCTAGTTCCTGCAAAATTTGTAAAGCCTTTATTTTTAATAGCTGAGTAGTATTCCATGGTATAAATGTACCACATTTTCTCTATCCATTCTTCCATTGAGGGACATCTGGATTGTTTCTGGTTTCTGAGCATTACAAATAAGCCTGCTATGAACATAGTGTTTCATCTGTCCTTGTGATATGGTGGAGCATCCTTTGGGTAGATGCCCAAAAGTGGTATAGCTGAGTCTTCAAGTAGAAGTATTTCCAATTTTCTGAGGAACCACCAGATTGATTTCCAAAGTGGTTTTACCAGCTTGCCATCCCACCAGCAATGGAGGAATGTTTCTCTTTCTCCATATCCTCACCAGCATCTGTTATTGCCTCTACTTTTGATTTTAATCATTATGATTGGTGTCAGGGGGAATCTCAGGTTTGTTTTGATTTGAATTTCTTTGATGACTAGGGCTGTTGAATATTTCTTTTGGAGCTTCTTCAACATTTGAGATTCATGGTAAGTAGTCACTGATAATTCGATATTAGACCAAATCTCAGAATACCCATGATACACCTCACAAACCATAGGAAACTATAAAAGAAGGAAGGCCAAATTATAGATGCTTCAATCCCATTTAAAAGGGAGAACATAATAATCATGGGAGGCATAGGGAGGGATAAACTTTGATGGGAGAGGGAGGGGAAAGGAGGCAGACTGAGGTACAGGAAGAGACAGGTGAGAAGTCCAGAGCACCAGGAAAATGAATAGAAATATGTATCATGGGGGGAGGGATGCAGGGGAACCATGAGAATGCCCTATATGCCACAGATGCAAAGTTCCTAGGACCTAAAGCGGGTGACATTAGCTGAAATACCCAGCAGTGAGGAGATAGAGCCTCAAGAGACCACTGCCAGTAGCTAGACATGCTCCGCCCCTCCCCCCAATGAAGGATGGAGCAATCCAACCATCTCAAAAAAAATGTTTTTTGGAGACAGGGTTTCTCTGTATAGCCCTGGCTGTCCTATAACTCACTCTGTAGACAAGGCCTTGAAATCAGAAATCCACCTGCCTCTGCCTCCCAAGTGCTAGGATTAAAGGTGTGCCCCACCACTGCCCGTCTACGTCTCAAAAATTTTAACCCAGAGTTGATCCTGTCTAAAGGAAACACAGGGACAAAAATGGGGTAGGCATGAAAGGAAAGGCAATTCAGAGACTGCCCTACCTTGGAAGCCCATCCCACCTGCACATAGCAAAATCCCACAAAATTGATTATGGCAATATATGTAATAGACAGTAGCCTGGTCTGGCCATCCTCTGAGAGGCTCTGTTATCATCTCACTAAGACAGATGCATAACTCACAACCAGCTATTGGACTGAGCCCAGGGACCCCAATGGATAAATTATGGGAAGGACTGAAAGAGCTGAAGGAGAGTGCAACCCCATAGGAATAACAAGAGTATCAACTAACTGGACTACCCAGATCTCCCAGGGTTTAGCCACCAACTAAATAGTATACATGGGCTAGTTCATAGGTTCCACAACATATGTAGCAGAGGACTGCCTTTTCTGGCATTAGTGGGAGGGGAGGTGCTTGATCCTGTGGAGCCTTGATGCCCAAAAGGGAGGGAGTGCCAAGTGGTGAGTTGAGAGTGGGTTGGTGGGAGAGTAAGCATCCATTTAGAGGTAATGGGTAGGGCATTGGACAGGTGGGTGGGGGGGTTCATGGTAGGGAGAATGGGAAAGGGGACATTTGAAATGTCAATAAATATTTAATAAAAACAGTTATCATTTATGATCCTCATGTTATAGGAATCTTCTAAATCTTATGTCTATCTAACAAACAATAAAACAAAATCATAATATTAGCAGGAAAGTTTAGTAGGCCTACATAGTACAATACTAATATGCCCAACTCCTGTAATTTTACTTCTGAAGAAACAATCTCTGAGTTAAGAAATAAATTCAGTTCAAATGACAAATACAAAACATTTTAAAAGGAATTTCAGAAAATAATATCAACACCTCTGTAAATTATAAGGCAGCCCAAAGAGAGAGTGAAGAGAATTTGAATCAGGAAAATTATATATAGCATAGATATGAGGTAGCTTGGTATATTATAGCTTTCACTGTACCTTCTTTCTTTGTCTTTCCATATCTTTACTAAGAACTGAAACAACGACTTCCAATCTCATTGTTAAGTCATGTATACAAAACTATAATTTTTAAGGTGATAATATGTAGACTGTCTATACTTTTTCGATTCTTTCTCATGAATCTTGCAATGTGGACCTTTCTAAATGTGTGCTCTTTAGATTTAATTATTTTAAACATGTATGTCCTTATAGAACATAAGTATATAATGGATCTTCCAAAGCACCAAACTTTCTTAAAGTTTAAGAAAATACATTTAGGTTTTAAATATGTATTAAATATTTATTGTCTATAATTATATGCATGGTACAGTTAAATCACCCTTTGAATCCATACACTTGTTATCAAATATGAAGATGAATATAATTGCTGTCAACATTTTTATTAAAGTACTGCATTTTAAGTTTATAGTATTTTGTGTGTTCTTTGAGAATTTCACACATGTATACAATGTATTTGATCATATTAATTATCTAAAAATCCTTCTAACTCTAACTTCCAGATGATTTTTCTCTCAGACAACTTTTTTGTGTTTTCTTAATTTTAATTTTTTTATTTTACAACTCACCCCGTACTATTAATGCTACCTATTTACACATAGGTGTAGAGCCATCTATTCAAGGATGATCAAACTTCACCTTTAAGTAAACTGTGTCTTTTCTCAGACATAGTGACTAACTGCAAGATGCAATGTAATAGCAAAAGTGGAAATAAATCAGTTATTTAGTGGATAAATATAAACTTCCCATTAAATTCATATTAAACCATAAACATGAGGTTTTCTTAAGTTGATAAACATAAGCTAGAAAGCAGTAAAATTCTCATATCATTTTTCCAAAATTACCCATGAACATTTTCTCATATTATGTTACTATATTTTAACTGAAATGGAACTGCATCACTTCCTCCCTTTCTTTCCTCTCTTTAGCCATTCCCAGCTCCTTCAAATCATTACCACCCTTCCATACTCTCAAAGTGAAATCCTCATTTTCTTTGATTATCATCATTGTGTGTGTGTGTGTGTGTGTGTGTGTGTGTGAGTGTATCTTGAACCCCTTTTTTTTTGTTGGTATGTATACCGTCTGAAGGTTGAGTATTCTTCCTAGTCCAAACTTAAAGGAACTCATACATGGAAGAGGTTAATTCTTCTCTGAGGAGTCATTACCTTGTACAACAATTCTTTTCCTATTCTTATGATTTATTTCACTGACTGACTCTGTACCTATATAAGTAGATATCCATTTCCAAATTATAGATTTAGCAAAATGGTATTTGTCTACCTACTTATCTAAAACTTTATTGTTACACTGTAGAAAATTATTTGTTCTCTTGTTATTGTTGTTGTCATTCTATTTTTACAAAATACTAGAACACATTTATCTCCATGGCAACCACAGTGTAATCCTGCTCTTGTCTGTTAAAATTGCCTTTCATTTTTTACTAAAAAATCTTGTCACCTTGTCCTCTTTCCAATTCTATTCCTTCCTGGTCTTCATTATTTTGCAATATTTCCACTCTGGATACTATGTCATAATCTAATCAAGCAGACATTTTGTAGTTGAAAAATCCTTCAGTACTCTCATTGTGGCAAGCAAACTCATTAGAGCAAATAAGGCCATTCATATTCTATCTCTGCATAGTTTCATATACTGATGTTTCTAATGCAACCTATATGGAACAGAGAAAACTCCTTGTGATACCTACATAATTATCTTCCCTTGCCTCTTATTTTTTTTGATATTTAAATATGCTTACACATTCCTCTTCTAAATGAAACTCATCCACCATGAAAGGCACCCGGAAAATCATAATAACCTTGAAGATAGAACTTAATAACTTGATATTAAAATATTGTCCAGTAAAACACTGCCATAATGTCATGAAGAGAAATACTGATTAGTGTGTTGAAGATACAAAAGCCAAGAATCATTTGTTAGATACATTTCAATGTACAATTTGCTGCACCATTTTTCTTTGCCCTCATTAAAACCATAGGACTGCATTGTATTTTAGTTAATGTAATTATGCTTCCTACCTCCAGGAGCCTATAAGAGTACATACAAATCATTTTTGTGCATATCTTTACTATATTCATGTAAAACCATAGATGAAATCTAATATGTTAAATTAACTAGGAATGCCAAAATGGAAAAAAAAAACTGATAGAAAATGAAAATAAAACTGCAGTACAGGTAGAAAAGCCTTTTTACTGGTATTATAGTTGAAGGTGATGTGTGACATACATAGTTGGTTGTGTGAATCTGGGAGAATGGAGCCTAAAAGTGAGCAGACTAAAGTTTCAAGCAAGAGCCAACTTTATTAATAGCACTAGATGATTTATATGTTGAGGATTAAGCAACATAATATTAGCAGTCTTCATATGAGTTCCAGTGTTCAAGTCATAGGGACAATTCATCCTTGAAAAGATTTTTTTTGACTTTACATTGTTTGGATTTATTTTAATCATCATATCTAATCCCCTACTCAAGAAAAAAAATATACAATTATTGAAAATGCTATAAGGTTTAGCTTATTAAGCACAATTTAAAGGCTGGTTGCTATACTGGTTCAATTATAGGCTTGTTAGGTGCTTTATCAAAATTGATTGAGAAAAGGGGTTTCTAATCATAGACGTGATCTGCTGACATTTCAATATTAACTTATATGAAAATGATGTATGTATATATTTTCATTTTTGTTACTGTGATAAAACACTTTGACAAAAATTACTCCAGGGATATAAGACTTATTTTACTTTAGTTCACAATGACAGATTATTGTACAGCCTTGTAAGGAACTTACAACAGCAGGATCTTAAGACAGAAAGTCATATGACATTAACAATAGAGATGAGAGGGAGAAATGCATATATGTTTGCTTTCATCTTGCTTATTCTAGTTCCTTCCATTTTGCTAAGAATTTCATGAATTCATTGTTTTTTTAAAGGTGAGTAGTATTCCATGTGTAAAGATACCACATTTTTAGTATCCTTACCTTTGTTGAGGGACATCTGAGTACTTTCCAGCTTCTGACTATTTAAAAATAAGGCTGCTATGAACATAGTGGAGCATGTGTCCTTATTACATGTTGGAGAATCTTTTGGGTATATGCCCAGGAGTGGTATAGCTGGGTCCTCAGGTAGTACTATGCCCAATTTTCTAAGGTACCACTCTGATTTCCAGAGTAGTACCAGCTTGTGATCCACTCCCAACAGCAATGGAGGGGTGTTCCTCTTTCTCCAAATCCTCGAGTATCTGCTGTCACCTGAATTTTGATATTATCCATTCTGACTGGTGTGAGGTGGAATCTCAGGGTTTTTGTGATTTCCATTTCCCTGATGACTAAGGATGTTCAATATTTCTTTAGGTGCTTCTCAGTCATTCAGTATTCCACAGTTGAGAATTCTTTGTTTAGCTCTGTATCCCATTTTTAATAGGGTTATTTGGCTCTCTGGAGTCTGACTTCTTGAGTTAAACTATATATTGCTTTCTAATATTGAATATTAGCCATCTATTGGATGTAGGGTTGGTAAAGATCTTTTTTCCAATCTTTTGGTTGTTGTGTTGTCCTATTGACAGTGTCTTTTGCCTTACAGAAGCTGTGCAATTTTATGAGGTCCCATTTGTCAATTCTTAATTTTAGACCATAAGCTATTTGTGTTCTGGTCAGGAAATTTTCCTCAGTGCCCATGTGCTCGAGGTCCTTCCCCACTTTCCTTTCTATTAGTTTCAGTGTATCTGGTTTTATGTAGAGGTCCATGGTCCACTTGGACTTGAGCTTAGTACAAGTAGATAAGAATGGGTCAATTTGCATTTTTCTCTACATGCTAACCACCAGTTGAACCAGTACCATTTGTTGAAAATGTCTTTTTTCCACTGCTTGGTTTTAGCACCGTTGTCAAAGATCAAGTGATCACAGGTGTATGGGTTCATTTCCAGGCCTTCAATTCTATGCCATTGATTTACCTGCCAGTCTCTGTACCAATATCATGCAGTTTTCATTACTGTTGCTCTGTTGTATGACTTTATGTCAGGGATGGTAATTCTGCCAGAAGTTCTTTTATTGTTGAGAATAGATTCCTCTATCCTGTTTTTTTTTTTTTATTCCAGATGAATTTGCAAATTGTTCTTTGTATCTCTTGAAGAGTTGAGTTGGAATTTTGATGGGGATTGCATTGAATCTGTGGATTGCTTTCAGCAAGATGGCCAATTTTTACTATATTAATCCTGGCAATCTACTAGCATCAGAGATCTTTCCACCTTCTGACATCTTCTTTGATTCCTTTCTTCAGAGACTTAAAGTTTTTGCCATACAGATCTTTCACTTGCTTAGTAAAAGTCACACCAAGGTATTTTATATTACTTGTGACTATTGTGAAGGGTGTTGTTTCCCTAATTTTCTTCTCAGCCTGTTTAATCTTTGAGCAGAGGCAGGCCATTGATTTGCTTGAGTTAATTTTATATACATTCACTTTGCTGAAGTTGTTTATCAGCTATAGGTGTTCTTTGGTGGAATTTTGGGGATAACTTAGGTATACTATCATATTATCTGCAAATAGTGATATTTTGACTTCTTCTTTTCCAATTTGTATCCCTTTGACCTCCTTTTGTTGTCTAATTAATCTGGCTAGGACTTTGAGTACTTTATTGAATAGACAGGGAGAGAATGAGCAGCCTTGTCTAATCCCTGATTTTAGTGGGATTGCTTCAAGTTTCCCTCCATTTAGTTCGATGTTGGCTACTGGTTTGTTGAATATTGATTTTTGTATGTTTAGGTATGTGCAGTGAGTTCCTCATCTTTCCAAGACATTTACCATGAATGGGTATTGAATTTTGTCAAATATTTTCTCAGTATCTAATGAGATGATCATGTGTTTTTTTTCTTTGAGTCTGTTTATATAGTGGATTATATTGATGGATTTCTGTATATTGAACCATCCCTGAATCCCTGGGATGAAGCCTACTTGGTCATGATGGATAATCATTTTGATTTGTTCTTGGATTCGGTTTGTGAGAATTTTATTGAATGTTTTTTCATCAATATTCATAAGGGAAGTTGGTCTGAAGTTCTCTTTCTTTGTTGAGTTTTTGTGTGCTTTAGTTATCAGAGTAGTTGTGGTTTCATAGAACAAATTGGGTAGTGTTCCTTCCGTTTATATTTTGTGGAATAGTTTGATGCGCATTAGTATTAGATCTTCTTTGAAGGTCTGATAGAAATCTGTACTAAACCCATCTGGTCCTGGGCTTATTTGGTTTGGAAACTATACATAACTGATTCTCTTTCTTTAGGGATTGTGAGACTGTTTAGATGGTTTGTCTGATCTTGATTTGATTTAGATATCTGGTATCTGTCTAGAAAATTGTCCATTTCCGCCATATTTTCAGTCATTTATAGTAGTATCTGATGATTCCTTTGGAATTCCTCAGTGTCTGTTGTTATGTCTCCCTATTCATTTGTGATTGTGTTGATTTGGATTCTATCCCCGTGTCCTATCGTTTGGCTAAGGCTTTATCTATCTTGTTGATTTTCTCAAAGAACCAGCCCCTGGTTTGATTGATTTTATGTATAGTTCTTTTTGTTTCTACTTGGTTAATTTCATCCCTAAGATTTATTATTTCCTGTTGTCTACCCCTCTGGGGTATATTTACTTTTATTTGTTCTAGAGCATTTAGGTGTGCTGTTAAGCTTCTAGTGCATGCTCTCTCCATGTGTTTTCCTCTTAGCATTGCTTTCATTGTGTCCCATAATTTTGGGTATGTTGTGGCTTCATTTTCACTAAATTCTATAAAGTCTATAATTTCTTTCTTTATTTCCTCTTTGACCAAGTTATTATTGAGTGGATTGTTGTTCAACTTCCATGTATATGTAGGTTTTCTATTGTTTTTGTTGTTATTGAAGCTTTTTACTCTGAGGTAGTATCTGTCTCTGTCACAAAGTTGGGTTTCCTGTATGCAGCCAAAGTTTGGGTCCTATTACATATCTAGTCTGTTAGTCTATGTCTTTTTAATGGGGAATGGAGTCCATTGATATTGAGAGATATTTAGGAAAAGTAATTGTTGCTTCCTTTAATTTTGTTGTTGGAGGTGGAATTATGTTTATGTGGTTATCTTCTTTTTGGTTTCTTAAAAGAATATTATTTTCTTGCTTTCTTTAGAGTGTAGTTTCCATTCTTTTGTTGGAGTTTTCCATTCATTACCATTTGAAGAACTGGATTTGGGGAAAAATATTGTCTACATTTGGTTTTGTCATGGAATATTTTGTTTTCTCCATCTATGGTAATTGAGAGTTTTGTTGGGTATAGTAGTCTTGGCTGGCATTTGTGTTCCCTTAGGATCTGTATGACATTTGCCCAAGATCTTCTGGTTTTATAGTTTTATAGGTGAGAAGTCTGCTGTAATTCTCATAGGTCTGCCTTTATATGTTATTTGGCCTTTTTCCCTTATTACTTTTTATATTCTTGCTTTGTACTGTACATTTGGTGTTTTGATTACTATGTGACAGAGGGAATTTCTTTTCTGGTCCAATCTATTTGGAGTTTTGTATGCTTCTTGTCTCTTTCTTTAGGTTAGGGAAGTTTTTCTTCTGTAAGTTTGTTGAAGATATTTACTGGCCATTAGGTTGGGCATTTTTGCTCTTCTCTATACCTATTATCTTTATGTTTGGTCCTCTCATTATCTTCTGGATTTTCTGGATGTTTGGGGTTAGCAGCTTTTTGAAGTTTGCATTTTCATTGACTGTTGTGTCAATGTTTTCTATGGTATCTTCTGCAACTGAGACTCACTCTTCTATCTCTTGTACTCTGTTGGTGATGCTTACTTCTGTAATTCCTGACCTCTTTTCTAGGTTTTCTATCTCCAGAGTTGTCTCCTTTTGTGATTTCTTTATTGTTTTTACTTTCATTTCTAGATCCTTGATGGTTTTTTCAATTCCTTCACCTCTTTGGTTATATTTTCCTATAATTCTTTAAGGGATTCTTGTGTTTCCTCTTTAAGGGCTTCTACCTGCATTTCTGTGTTCTGCTGTATTTCTTTAAGGTAATTATTTACGTCCTTCTTAAAGTCCTCTATCAGCATCATGAGGTGTGATTTTAAATCCAAATATTACTGTTTTATTGTGTTGGGGGAATCCATGACTTGCTGTGGTGAGAGAAATTTGTTCTGATGTTGCCAAGTAGCCTTGGTTTCTGTTGGTAAGATTCTTGTGCTTGCCTTTCCACGTCTGGTTTTCTTTGGTGTTAGTTGGTCTTAGTTTTTTTGACTGGAACTTGTTCTTCCTGTAGGCCTGTAAGCCTGTGTCAGCACTCCTGAGAGATCAGCTGTCTTCTGCTAAGACCTCTGTATAGAAGGCTATGGGATATCCCCAGGTCTTGGGTTCAGGTAGAGACTGGAAGGATCCTGTCCCAGTTTTTCCACTGTTCCTATGTACTGTGTGCTCCTGGTACATCCTACTTTGGACAATTATTGGAGAGAAAATTGGCAATCTCACCTCCATGAGTGGGAGTGAGAGCACTCCTGGGAGATCAGCTCTCTACTGCATGGACATGTGTTCAGCAGGCTCTGGAACAGCCTTAGCTCCCAGGTGCAGAGGGTATGAGCCTGTCTTTTGCTACCTCTCTTCTGCTTTTATGAGTTCTAAATAAATTCTCCCTTTTATGAATTGTCTTGGAAAATATATACATTTGCTAGACACATATCCTAATTTTACAACTACTCAGTTTTTGAATTGATAATGACTTTTAACTTTTGTTTAGTGTGCATTTTTGTCAATATCAGATAACTGCATTTTTGATCAGGATAGATTTTACTTTAATGTTTTTGTGTTTGTGTGTGTAATTTAATTGCGAATGTAGCATTTAAGTTTTAGAGATTTATGTTTTTTGTTTTTAATTTGTTTTGGGAATTGCCTTCTAATTACATGATATATTACTTGATGATCTAATATAGACCACAATTACTATTCATTATATTTGATGTAAAGTTGTATAACTTTTATCAAACATAATTTCTCATTCGTATTTATGGGTTCATTTTCTACTATCATCTGAAGTGAATAGAATATTGAAAAATCATCCTACTTGCTTATGTTAAGCATTTAAATTGTTTATGGTAATGTATAAACCTCCTCAAACTTTTTAATAACATCATTATATTTAAGTTGGAATTGAAAACAATTGTATAACCATAAAGGAATTAGACTATAAAGAGGTCTCTGGGAGAAATAGTCTGTATTATTTTATGAGCTTATTTTACATTGTTAATTATCTATTTGTTATTATGCACTTGTGCTTATTCAAATCATTTTATATCTTCCAGATACAAAAATTACCCTTCTTTCAGACTTATATTCTAGACCATAAAAACACTCTCATGGCTGTGGTGGCATAGAAGATTAGTAAAACACTCAGTTCAGTTTTTTCTCTTTATTTAATTTGAATTGATAAAGAAAAAAGAAGTAAGACATAAGATGGTGCTTTTGTTTGAAATCTTGAAGGTGATTTTCATTGTTATTTATTCTTTTTGTTAAATAAGAGAAACATTAAAGGCATGAAATATTCTTCTCTGTTTATTTTTTTATATTTGACAAGGATAATATTAATCTAACACAACAACTATTCTTCAATGGAACATGATTTGGTGTAATAATTTAGCTAAAAATTTTAGATTATATTAATTACTTTACTCAGAAATTTAGGTACAATTAAGTAACTTACTAATTTTATTACTGATCCTACATCCCACTTTTTTCTGTAAAAATAGGTCTTAATGTACTTTTCATTTAAAGAGTGACTTCTCACTCTTTCAATGATTTTTTCTACTACTTCTAAAATAAATTAAGTTCCTGAATAAAATAGCAGTGTTGACAATAGCCCTGAGTCAAATATACTTAGAGATGGTTTTACCAACCAAGATTAACAGGAATTGATATTTGCCAACTGATTAACACATTCTTAGATTATTTTTCATAATGAGACAGAAATACTAGTGAGATCAAACTGTATTATCACTTACAGAGTCTACATGGAACAAAAGCATTTTAAGGAAGTCGTGCAAGCTAATGCGTGGATGAATATGATTGAATATTATTTTATAAAAATAATGTTTTAAGCATACACACATACATATACACACACATACATGCACACACACACATATACACACACGCACGTACACATGCACACACACACATATACACACAATGCACACACACATATACACACACGCACACATGCATGCACACACACACATATACACACACGCACGCACGCATGTACACACATATATACACACACGCAC